>NNCF01129342.1:2306-21940 GCA_002313205.1 Laupala kohalensis
CCCCCTTCCACATGGCAGATTTACGACCTCTCTTCAGAACAAGGAAGCGCGCTCAGACCCTCGCGCCTCCCCCCCCTCCCCTCCCAACACTATACCCCTCGCTGAAAGCTGCGGTAAATTTCCGCTTGTTTAGAAACATTTTATTTTTCAAATAATCAAATAAATCTAATTAATGTGAGAAACTAATCATATCTTACAGTAGCAACGACTAACAATATTCACTCGTAAATAAATACACCTATTTATTTATGACTATAAAAACTTATTAAAACTTTACTTGAAATTATTTTCATAGTGAACAATCCAAGTGTAGCTTGGTCCCCGGTATCATCTAATTACTCTATCAAACAATGCAAGCATTGAGATGTCAATTAATAATGAATGTGTCATTGGAATATACAAAATTAAAAAGTTGCGATTGTGACTTGTTTCTCTCAGTTTCTGCCATGAGTGCCAAAGAAAGCAATTATATACTTGTTAAATGTTTATGTTATTATTAGAAAAAATACTGAATTGTCAAAAAACATTTGTAAACTGCTTACAACCACGTGGGGGATAATAAACTAAGTTACTCTCTGGAAACAAGCAAGGGATTATCCCATTTAATTCCGACCAAGGGCCCAAGGGCAGTGGCGGATTTAACACTTATAGAAAAACAATCAAATATGCACTGTTAAGAATTTGTAATTCCAAAATGAATCATAGATACCATATGCAGTCAGAGTTCGATATTAATAATAACAAAAATTGTGAATGACATTCCACCTTATGGAAAATACGTCACTACCCAGAGGAAGCCATGCTACAAGAAATATTAATTTAATTGTAAGGAAATTTTTTTTGTACTGGTTAATGGAAATATGGATATTAAGTTTTTAGGAGATGTGCCTTAAAATATGTGCCTGATGTAATTAATTAATTAGTGGGTTGTTATTTTTGAGTTAGAAATTTACAGAAAAGTTGTGTATTACGTGTAAAGTGTTCTTAAGGTAATATTTTCCAAAGAGATATTATATTATATAAGGAATATATGATGGAATTATAGTTTTATATTGTTTTATATGTGTACTGCGAAGAGCATAAATATAGGTTCATTGATGTATTGCAGAAAAATAAACCTTTTTCAAGTTTTACTATTTTGTCTGGAATTATATTTATGTATTACCAAGAAAAATATTTTGAAATCCATTACCTCTTTGTTTCCCCACTTCCCATTTTTTGGTCAGTTGTCAATCTTTAATGATGTATTTCAGTTGTATGACATGAGAAGTGTATTTTTAATTAAATCTTGTAATTTATTTCTGGTATTTGATTATGTACTTGATATGTTAGTTTTATTTAGTTGCTGTTAGAAATAATTCAATTCTATTTCTCTTTCACTTATCTCCTCTAAGTGTCTGTACTAGAAGGATGATGTGAAGAAACTTTCTCTTTTTAGCATCCTTACTTGACAACATTGGATAATTATGGGTTACCAAGGGTAATCTTTGGCATAATTTTATTATTTTTAGTTTACATTATGTTAGAACTTGAAACTTAAATAACTTTTTTCACCATACAAATAATTATTTTTTATGAACACCAATGTATAATAATACATTTTTTCTCCCCCCCCCCCAAAAAAAAATTAATAATGAAACAAAAATAAATTGGTCTTGCAGCATAAGAAAGGAACAAAGGAAGTCATGTAATCAGAAACCACTTGGTTATGCGGTCATCAACCATTGGTGCTCCACAGAATAATGCGAACAATAATTGCTATTTTGATCTGTTGGGGAAACTAAACTAAATATTAGATTGTTAAATTACTTTGAATTATATTTGAGAAGCTAGGGGCAAATAGTAAAAATAAAAAGCATTCTTTGATGTAATTCTAATCAGGTGTTGAACAAGATTCTCTTGAGTAATGTGTACATCACAAACTAATAAGGTTTCATTGCATTAATTCAATAAATATATTTGATTAAAGAACTATTTACAATTTGTTATAATTATAAAGCATTTTAGTTTTGTTTATTAAATATGTGCATTTGATTTTACTCTGAAATTTCTGTTTTAATTAATCGAGTAAAGGANAGTCTTTTCAAGTAAAGGAATTCATCAATAAAAAAATCTTGTTTTTGGTAGTAAACATGGTGAAAACTAGTTTGCCATAATGCAATATATGAATTTCAAGAGATGGTTTCTTAATGCAGCTCTTTATGTAAAAATTATATTTTCAACATACAGGGGTGCTCAATACTCGTATATCTGGTACTCCACTTCTCAAAATTTGATTTATATGGTTTCATCAAGTCTCAAAATTATAATAATAATAATAATAATAATAGTTGATGTTTTGATTAAGCTCTTAAATATGGATAGAAGTATTTTTTGCTCAAACATTTAATATTAACATTGACAGGTATTTCCACATTAAGAAATTAAAATAATTTAAAATTATTCAGTACAGTGCTATCTCTTTAGTCAGACATTAGTTAGACTGACATGTTTGGTAATCCGACTAGTTGACGATAACTTATCTTTCCTGTCGAAACTTGAGCGCATTCAATTATATATTGTTGTATTTGTAACTAGGGAATGTAGCTTAGTGCTATTGAAGCTTATCTACATGGAGTGATGGGAGTTAGGAGTTGGGTAGTAGGGCTATTGTTAGTAGGTGGACCGGTTAGCTGGTCCATGTAGAGAGGTTAGTAGGTGTAGTTAGTAATAGTTAGTTACTGACACTAGGAGGAGCTGGATAGAGGAAGGAAGATTTGCTTTACTGTAGTCACAGCTATATGAACTGGAACATTCATGTGAAAAGCTACAAATTTTCTGGCCCCGGGATGACTTGGCGATGAGCGACAACACTACCACCTGCACCACCGGTGGGGCATTCAATTGTTTACTGTGCGGTGATTATGTGATCAGTGTAGTACTGTACTGTTATGATTATGTGATCGGTGTTCACAATAGTCCCTCAGTCAACTAAAAAACCTAATACTTTAACTTTTGCAGTAAAGTGGGATAGAATCCAGAAACGTGAGGGGAGATTCGTCGACAGTATTAAGTTGCATTTATGGAATTGAATGACCGAAAGTTAATAATATTATTTTGGAAAGGAAAGAAAATGTTGAAATATTAATTAAATCCGTTGCTGATGAGCCTGGAAACAGGAAAACACTCAAATTAGAAGAAAATCCAAAAGAAGAAGCATTTTATGCTTGGTTTCTCCAGCAACGGCTTGGTAAACAACAAAATTAAAACTGCCAACAGGGACCTAAATCAACACCTGAGAGATACTCCAATTAAACTTATTGATCTCGACAATCTCTCAGCACAGCAGTTTACTATGCATGATCTCCACCTAACCAATCTGGTAAACACACTCTTGCTAGGTTTATTACATCAAGGATCCTGGGTACACACAATTCTTCACCCGTAACCACCTCTATTCCTGCTCCTGCAAACCTCCTTTCAATCCACCACTTGCACCCAATTCTCCTCCAACTCCCATTCCTACTTGCACACCAATTCCTTTGCCTGTTCCACTCACACCCATTCCTCTCACTTCTCCTACCCACCATAACTCTCCATCTCTAATCCCTCGCCACATCACACCCTCCTATGCCTCTGTGGTGTCCTGCCAATCCACATCACACAAACCCCGGCTCTGTACACCTGCTTCTCGCATCACTTCCTATAACCTACACAGTGCCCCCAAACCCAACAAACCCATGAACCTATAACATTCCCTAACTTCTGCACCTGACTTGACAAACGACAAAACATTATCTATTCTACACCAAAACATACGATCATTAAAAAACAAAATGAATTTTCTAGAGGTACAGTTAGATACAACATCAGTACTATGTTTCACAGAACATTGGCTATCAGACACTCAAATTAACATCACATCACTACCAGGGTACTATCTAGCAGGATTTTATTGCCGTAAAATAGATAAACATTACAAAAATAAGCATCACGCATATGGAGGTTCTTGTATTTACCTCAAACTTAACATAGAATCCAGACAAAACACAGATTTTAACTACTTATTTAAGGACTCAGACTTTGAATGTACTATAGTTGAAATCCTAGCTTTAAAGATATTTACTTTAAATATTTACAGAGCACCTGATGGAAATCTTGAAACCTTTAGGAAAAACCTAGAAACAGTTCTTAACAAACTGACAAAACTCAAGAACCATTTTATCATTATTTGCGGAGATCTGAACATTGACTTTTTACAAACAAACAACAACATTGAACATGAATGAGAAAAGTTCATCCACCTAATGAAATCATTTAATTAGGAAACCGTAATAAATGATCCCACAAGAATAGCAAATGGCACTCAAACAATAATTGACAGGAGCAAACACATTTATCTTGCCTCTACATATGATACGGGACTAAGTGACCATAATGCACAGATCCTCTCACAACTGATATGAACTCCCAAAAGGCCCCCATCATAACTAACAGAATAATATTTAACTCCACAAATTTAAATACACTTCTAACACTTCTAAATAATGAAACGTGGACTCGGGTTTATGAAACCTCTAACATAGATAGCAAGTACAACAAATTCTTCTACCAGTTATTAAATTATTTTGACATATCCCAACCATATAAGCAGCAAACAAAAACTACAAAGAAAAATTGGTTGACTAAAGGAATCAAAATATCATGTGAGCAGAAGAGAAGACTCCATATGTTAACTAAACAACCATCATGTCCTATTCAACTCAAAACATATTACAAACAATACACAGTAGTGCTTAAGAAAGTAATAATTAAAGCCAAACTGATGACGAATGACAAATACATAGAGAAAGCTACCAACAAAATGAAAGCTAAGTGGGATATTGTTAAGCAAACCACTATGCAAGTCACCAATAAACAACAACACATAGAATTGATACAAGACAATAACAAAATAGTTGACCCCATTGAAGTTGCTAATACACTCAACCAGCATTTCACAGGCATAGCCAACCAACTACAAAATAAGCAAAACACAATCACACTATAAGCTCTACCACTACCAAATGATATTCATGTAGAACCAACTTTGTATATCAGGGAAACGAATGAGGAAGAAGTCCTTCAGATAATTAGTCAAATGAAAAACAAAACATCCTCCAGAATTGATGATATACCAGACACAGTCATTAAAAAAATAGCAATGTACATAATCAAACCACTTACTCACTTGCGTAACAACTCAACCCAAGATTTATTCCAACAAATTTTTAATACTCCTATCATAAAACCTCTTCACAAAACAGGAGGCGAACATAATATAACAAACTATAGGTCAATATCACTTCTCACAGGTTTCTCAAAAATACTACAAAAACTATTTAATAACAGATTAAAAAGCTTCTTAACATGTAACAAAATTATTACAGACTCCCAACATGCATTTGGAGAAAAAAGATCTAAAACTGCTCTATTTGCTTTTCTCAATGAAATTCTGATTGCACTAGAGCAGAAAGAAATCCCTGTTGGATTATTCTTAGATCTCACAAAAGCTTTTGATATAATTAATCATGAAATTCTCCTCAGTAAACTAGAAAATTATGGAATTTGGGGAATAGGATACAACTGTCTAAAGTCATATTTATCTGAAAGACAGCAAATAGTACAAGTATCCTACCAAAATGAAAATAAAATAGAATATCACCAGACTCAGCCCTTGCATGTCACTCACGGAATTCCTCAGGGCTCCACCCTGGGACCCATACTATTTCTTCTACACATTAATGACATCCCATCCATCATCAAAAACTGCAAAATTGTACTTTTTACTGATGACAAACATCTTATTCAAAACTGCTGAAAATTTACTTAACACTACCAAATCCACTATAATAATCCTAATCCAATGGTTCCAACAAAATAAACTCATAATAAACACTGACAAAACTTGCATAGTTTCCTTCCATAATCCTCATCATCTAAACAGCACATACCTAACATCGAATTTAATGGTAACCACCTCATCTTTAAACAAACAACACAGTTTTGGGACTTACTATACAAGATAACATGAAATGGAACTGTCACCCAGAAACATTGAATATGAAACTCAGCACAATAAATTATGCCACCAGAGTTATAACAGCAAATTGCACAACAGATACCCTTTGAACAGTATACTATGCAAATGTCCATTCCATTTTAAAATATGGTATAATATTTTGGGGACAAGCACCAGAAAGAAAACGAACTTTTAGTTTATAGAAGAGAATAATACAAACAATTATCAACATTAATAAACTTTCTACATATAAACCATTATTTGAAAAGTTGAAAATACTTCCACTGTCATGCACGTACAGTTTTGAAACTTTGAACTTTCTAAAAATGGATCTACTAGACAAAGAACCACTATAGATTTAATTCTACTGTTCATGTTCACAACACTAGACAGGTCAGAAATATCCATCTACCACAGATATCCACTCGTAGCCAAAAAAGCACTCATAATGCAGGTATACAGCTATATAATGCATTACCACTAACCCTTAAAAACATCAGTACACTGAACCCATTCAAAACAACACTTAAACAATTCTTACAACAGAAACTACTACAGTGTACAAGAATTCCTCTCCTCAATGGCAGTAACTAATGTATGACATACAATCTGTTGCAGGTAATCAATAGAACAACGGTGCAGAAGGTGACCCATGATGCAGGAAATGATCTAACATCAAATTACACTGTTTTAGCATAAATATAGACCTTGACGTCAATTAATAAAATAAAAGTAAAATAATAGAACTCCTACCATACATACCTAATAACCCTAGCCTAAATAAATATTAATATTCTGTTTTAGTAGAAAATAATTGTATTTTATGTTCATTTCTACTTACCCTAAGTTAAATGAATATGGTTAAATGTATTAATATTATATTGTTATTTTTATATGTAAATATAATTGTTGGTGCTATAACTCATCATACATTATTGTTATGATGTATGTGGTTCAATAAAGTATTATTATTATTATTATTAACAGGAACGTCATGCACCTACTTGGAAGAAAAAGGCTACCTTTTTCATGAGCAAATCGAGAAGAAAAACGTAAATCGAACCCGTGAGTGAAAATAAATAAATAAATTTATTGTCAAAAAACAGTACAAATTGCGTATGACCACGTGGAGGAAAAAAAACTAATTTACTCTCCGGAAGCAATCAAGACACCTTGTTTTTTTTTCTTAACGTATTTATAATATGTTTAGCAGAGTTTACCCTCAAGCAGTAGGCTTTTTAGCATTGATTTGATAGTACCTTCGGTAATCCATAATTGTCGGGTCCCAGATCTGTCGGATTATCGAGAGCCTACTGTACGCATCTTTGTAGGGGTTAAGTACCTCGAAGAGCTTCTAATTGTGAATCCAACAATTAATTAATAAATTAAGCTTCGTAAAAGAATCAGTTGCAAATTACGTATGATCACGTGGGGGATAATAAACAATGTTACTCTCCGGAAACCAGCAAGGGACCATCCCATCAATTCCGATCAATGGCACAGACGGATTTAGTACTTTAAAAAAATTAATAAAATACGCACTGTTATCAATTTATTATCCCATTATGAATCGTAGATATTATGTGCAGTGAGAATTCGAGATTAATAATAATTAAAACTATTTTTAACGAATTCACTAAGGGACCAGCCATAAATAACGTAACACACCTTGGGTGGAGAGGAGAGTTTACGATATCGTTACTCTCTGTTACGGCGGAGTGACGGAGTGATAGCCTTGGTGTTAAACAACGGTGAATATTGCAGAGCGCTATTTAATCATAGAGGTTGTCTCTAGTCTACTTACTCAACCGCTCATTGAGAGCTCAGCAATGAACGAACAAATAAGGAAGTAGCCCCACAGTTGGCGCAGGTGGTAGTCTTGTCGCTCATCATGAAGTCATCCCGGGTTCGATTTGTAACTTTTCACATTAATGTCCCAGTTCATACAGCTGTGTTTATATAACTGAAAAGCAAACCTTCTTTCCGCAAGGTGTTGGCAAACCCAGCTAACCGGCCCACCTAGTAACAATGACCTACCACCCAACTCCTAACTCCTATCGCTCCATGTAGATAAGCTTCAGTAGCACGCTACATTTCCCATTTACAAATACGACAAGGGAAAAATAGAAAATAAGGAAGTTATCAAAATCCATCATCACATTTTTCGGAAAGCAACGAAAGCTTTTCTGAATAATTTATTCAATAAAACTATTCGTCACTTTCAGTCTATTTGTTAACACGAAATTTAAAACACGTTTCGCGTGTGAACATATTCTAGAGTGAATAAAACTTAAATATTTACAGAAAACTATCATTTACTTTTCACAAACAGTGAAAAGAATTTGTTATATGACTAGACCTCTCATCTGTTTGTATTGTGATTCCAATGATAGATTATACTATTTTGATAGTTGACATGAATGTTTTTTAAAGAGATGTGCAATTTTTTAAATGTTTTTGATAAGGAAATGTATGTGTTTTTGTGGATGATCAAGTTTTATTCACCTTAAGAGAACTTTGTTGACAGTCAGAACGTTATGTTTTGAAATGTGTGTTAAGCAAGTCTGGAAGCGACGAATTTGTGTTTTATTGAAAAACTTTTTAACTGGGTCGGGAGGTAGGGCTAGCGCTGAGGTAGCGTTACTGGTTTTGGAGGGGTGGAGGGGAGATGGAAATGGAAATTTTAGTCTCAACTTATTTATGAACGGCCCCTATATAACCTGCACCCCCACTTTCCAAAATTCTTCCAAGGTCTGCGGTGGAACTCATAAGTTTTAATGTAATCTCTTAGGTAGCTTCTATTTTAATCACGTTGACTGAAGTCAAGTTGCCAACTATTCACACAACTTGGAAATATTCGTCAAAGTAGTTCTTATTGATTAATAATTGATTCTACTGATTTTACTATTGGATGAGGACAATTATTTTGTGATTTTAAAAACTTGATAATACATTTAGGTTATCGTTTGACTCTTTGACAAGGGTTGCATTGTCTTCAGTCACGTGATGCGGCTGCCATTTTAAAGATTAAAGTCCTATCAAAATCTTTGCGTTAGAACAGTATTTTCCACCGTTTATGGTGAATTATTCTTGTAAATGCCGAGTCAGGTATGAAAATCTTAACGTCATGGCGTTCCTATACATTTGTACGTTAATTCAGTACTTCAGGATATCAAAAAACCTAAGGGCGCGAGAGTCCATACAAGCCCATAGTAATTTAAAGTCAAATAATTCAAAATTTTGCGCTGTAAGGATATGAAAATTCATCGCCACTGGACAGGAAGTCGTTCAAACTATCATTTCAAAATATTTTTCAGGGGGTACTGAAGCCCAGTCGTTCTGAGGGATATAAATGATACAAATCAATCCATATTTATAAATTATTTGCGTGAAGAAACATGAAAAGATGTTTACAATTGCCAAAACACCGACGACAAATTAAATGTATTTATCTCAATATTCCTAAAACATTACAACTCTACCTTTCCCATAAAACGCAAGTTAATTAACAAAGAAATACAATAGGTGGATCACCCAAGGGATAAGAATTCAAAAAACAAACGCCGTTTATATTATCTTTCAAAACGCTATAACCAACCACCCGAATTCCATGATTATTTTCGTAAATATAAGGCTATTCTTCGAAAAGTAGTCTATGCAGCTAAAGTTATGGAAAACTACAGGCAGGTACTAAAATCGAACAACCGGACGAAAGCCATGTGGAATATTGTTAAAAATTACACGTCATCTTCTGAAAATCGCGAAGAAAATATTTCTCTACTAAACGATGGCAAATCGTATCAAATCTTCAGGACATCGCAAATTTGTTTAATTCTTACTTCTCAGAAAAATATAATAACGAATTCAATATATCCAAATCAATGTCCTCCAATTATTTCCACCCACGTACCCATTTCTGTGTTCACTTCTGAAACTAACGCCATGAAGTCATGAGAATCATCAGCTCATCAAAAAACAAATTTTCAACAGGCATAGATGATATACCCGAGTTTATTGTTAAATTTTCGTCACACGCTTTTTTAAAATCCACTCATAAATATTTTTCATAGTTCTTTATCGGAAGGGGTGTTTCCTAACATTTAAGAGAGCTAAAGTGAAACCTTTACACAAGAAAGGAAACAAACTTAATATTGGAAATTACCGACCAATATCTCTACTACCCACTTTCTCAAAAATCCTAGAAAAATTGTTCTATAAGCGATCTAGATTTTTTATTAAAAAAAATAACATTATCTCCGACGATCAACACGGTTTTAGGAAATCCTTTTCCACTACAAGCGCCATACTTTCTTTCTTAAACATTGTTACCACATCTCTTGACCGTGGAGAAAATCCTCAGGGTGTTTTTCTTGATTTATCCAAAGCATTCGATGTCATGGATCACAAAATTCTCCTTTCCAAATTGCATTCTTTAGGCATTCGTGGACTTCCACATCAATTACTAACTTCTTATTTAAAAGATAGATATCAACAGGTCGAAATATCCTATACTAAAAATAAAATACTTCAGCGTTGTCTTTCAGAAACAAAGCCACTTACTTGCGGAGTACCCCAAGGATCAATTCTCGGCCCTATACTCTTTTTATTGTATGTGAACGACATGTCATCATCCACATCAGATTGCAAAATGGTTCTTTTTGCTGATGACACTAATTTACTATGTAAACACACCAACGCTCAAAAAGTTTTGTCTAACCTTTCGGCTTGGTTCCATGCAAATCGTCTCATGGTAAACACTGACAAACAGTTTTTATGTCATTTCACAATAGTATCACAAAATCTTTACCCCAGGTTTCTCGTTCTTTAAACGGAACACAATTAAAAACTGTTACGAACACAAAATTCTTAGGTCTCCAAATTCAAGACAACCTCAAATGGAATTGTCACGTTGACAATCTTAATTCCCAATTAAGCAAATTGTGTTACGCATTCCGAATCTTAGTTAACGCAGTTAGTCCACGTATTTCCCGTTGCGTATATTTTGCAAACGTTTACTCCCATTTACGTTACGGCATTACCTTCTGGGGTAATTCCGGTCAGAGTATTCAAACTTTCAGAATTCAGAAGAGGATAGTTCGGATAATTTGTAAATCTCACCCCCGAAACTCTTGTAAACCTTTATTCAAGGAATTAAATATCTTAACACTTCCCTGCATTTATATTTATGAAACAGTCGTGTTTGTTAAGACCGAATTACTGAAGTGCCACCCTTTCTTTATACGAAACAGTCTCGTTCACGAACACTATACACGCAATAGGAGTAATATTCATCGCCCTAGAGTGTCAACCACTCTTTGCCAAAAAGGACCTTATCATTCGGGAATCGTTCTATATAATTCCCTGCCCAAGAATATAAAAGATATTATGAAATTGAATCTGTTCAAATGCGCGGTTAAAAACTACCTCCTGCACCAGTGCTTCTACAATGTAAAAGAATTTATTGATTTTAACAAAGGTTAAATTCGTCTTGTACTTTATCACGCCATTGCTGTAGCACTTTTTAAACAACTTATAACAATTTCAAAAACTATTGTCTTGCATGATTGTTGTGTCTTATGATTCATATTCATTAGTTTCATGTTTGCACAACTTGGCACGGTTATGTACATTAATTCTGTAACCCCATTCTGGCCCTGGTTTTTCTCCGTTTTTCCTTCGGGTAGAGGCGGATTTCTTATACAAGTTCTCTAGGCTTTGTCTAGGGGCGTGTTTATTGTAACAATAAATCGTGAATTTAGTGTTATTTCAATTCTTGTGATTTTTTAACACTATACTCAGAATAATCTATAGTGCGATAGTAATTTGTACATGTGAAATAATTTTTTTGTGTTAAATTACAAACATATTGACATTCTATTAGTATTATAACTCGTAGCTAACTTTTTATTCTTATCTAGGAATTTTTGCTGATACTTTTGAATCCGCCTCTGCCTTAGGGCCCTTGATCGGAATTGATGGGATGGTCCGTTGCTTGCTTCCGGAGAGTAAATTAGTTTATTGTCCTCCACGTGGTCATATGCAGTTTGTACTATTTTTTCGACAATAAATTTATTGATTATTTATAGTACCTTAAGCAACTAAACGCGCGTCTTGAACCCAGGAGTATTTCCAACGCCGCCTGGAGAAGCCGAGGAATGTCTAGGTGGCATTGGTATTTCTCGGTGAGTAAATAGGGTTAAGGACACTTGATACCCTGGGGATAGCGCGCATTTGTGTTTTCAAAATCCGCTCCGGAAAGAATGTTTACGGTGTGAAGCCGCAAATGCGCATGCGCTCCAAGGTTTTATTGATTTACGGGACTCAGACCGTGACTCCGCGAGCGATCCAGATGAACTGACCTGGGCGACAGGTTGTGTTGGGTGTTGGACGAGGCTGTTGCTCGCTATTGGTTCTGTTGTATTTGATATCTATAATTGCTAATAGCGGAGTGATCCTTCCCTCTTGAAGTTGTCAACAGGCTGACGTCTGATTGAAGTGAGAAATGGATAAAGCCAATAAAGGGCAGCACTTGAAATTCATGGAAAATTTTGATCCGGAACATAGTAACAGAGAGAAAAGGAAATTGACCCGAAAAATGTACACCGGCGGGTAGGTACATTTCTATCCGAGTTAGGGTAGAACTAAGAGATTTTCTTTTTCAGGAATATTTGTGTTTTCTTGTAGAAGACGCAAATCAAATTGTCTGTACGACGAAAAGGGAATTCTGATTTCCAACGGAAAGGATTTGTGTGATTGTCTCGAGGAGTCCTGTCCCGGATGCCATTTTCCATGCCCCAAGTGTCGCTCTTGTAAATGTGGGCATGAATGCAGGTTTGTGGGAGAAAATGTAGTTTGTGATATTTCGATTAATATTATATTATTTACAATTATCTAATAAATGTTTCTTTTAACAGGGTTAATAGGAAATGGATGTATGACTCAGTGGAAATAGAAGGCACCAATGAAGTTATTCGCAACAAATATCGTTGAAATAAGACTGCATTTCCCTAATAATTTCTCAGTGAGATAAATGGGCTCTAATTGTGTATGATATTGATGGCTTTAATTGTATTGCATGACATTGATGTATTGATATTTTTCTTTTCTGAGGTAACTTTTTATATTTAGTGAGTCATTTAATGGAAGTATATGTTGAAGTTATACTACAAGTTTTATGTATTTTTATGTTTATTAAACCATTGATTTTGTTTTAATGTTTGTAATTATTTCAGAAAGATTGTGCATACTTTGGTTGAAGAATAAGGACCTATATGTATTAAAATATGCAAAATATTGACATGCCTTTACAAAAATTGACTGTAAATTTTTGTTCTTCAGCTGCCATTGTCTTTCTACTGAAGTGTTAATATTTTTTTAATGTCTTCCACGAAACCTTTACTGAAGGCTACACCGAGATGTTCATTGTGAAGAATATTATTGTTTTGTTTTTTGCTAAAAAATGTCTTCTTAGAGTAATTTTTATTTGTTGATATTGCTTATTTTTTCACATGTAGTTACTGCCTTCTTGTAAATATATTTATTATTTTTATAGTTGGGCAGAAAGTGGTCAATACATACATTTTCTTTTCTATTATTTTTTACTCAGTCTCTGCCAATTTAAATTGTATGTGAAAGTCATTTTAGTTTCTTGTTATGAATTGGTTATGCTTTCCATTATTTTCACTTTTTATTTTTTTCTATAAGTGATGGCAGCTTCAAAAGATGTAAATGAGTTTTTCTTTCTCCTAATTGGTGAATTCACTATACTTAATGTCAATATTTTATTTTAGTTCTGTTTATAAATGAGTATTTTAAATATTTGTTGGATTTTTTTTTCCACTATACCTGTTTTAATTTCTCACTTATATTATCAATTTTTAATTGATGTTCAAAAAATTCCACAATTCATGAAAAATAGTCTGGCAATTGAAGTATTACTCAGTGAGATGCTGACAGATTTAATACTGGAATAAATGAAATGCGGGAGGGTAATTTAAAAAATGAGAAATACCTAGGTAATAACAAGAAATTATTAAGAATTTGAGAAACAGATAAAAGAAATGAATCATCAGCTGGCTAATTAGAAGCGATTAAGGCAAGGGGTAGATTGTTAATCGCAACTAATTTGCCAGAGTTTTATCAAGGATGTAAGATATGCAGTTAAGTATAGGATGGTTTCATTCGTCTAAGACCGTGCTACAAATTCTAACAGCTCATGGTCACTTTACTATCTCAAAGTAAAATAGAAAATGAGATCTTTGCAAGTATAGATGTAGTGAGGCAGTGGATCATGACCTGTGAGATGGTTCTCTTTTCAGAAGTGAGCAAATGGAATTTTCACAATGGTACATATAATAGGGCTTTGTAATATGTAGGAGGAATTTGTTTTCATTGATGGAAACAGAAGAATAATTGGATATTTGAGGAATTTTGTAACAAGGTCATCCACGCCTGAGAGATTGTGAGGAATCACCAGCAGTAGAAAGTGTCCTATTATGCTGAGCATATACCCACAAAGAATTGTTGAATAACAGGAGAGGAAAGAGATAAATTACAACCTTAGTATGAACATGGTTTAACAGAGACACAAATGTAGTGGAAATAAAATTTTAATTATAAAAATAATTAAATAAACAGTATCTGTAGTTTTGATTGAAAAATAACTAATCTTTTGTTTCAATGAATGGAACATGTGTTTTTTTAAAGATGGATAGATGCATTAACCTTCATGAGTGTAACTGCTAATTAAGTAAATTAGTTCGTGTATTGTTATAAATAAATAAATAAATAAATTTATTGTTCCAAAAAATAGTACAAACTGCATATGACCACACGGAGGACAATAAACTAATTTACTCTCCGGAAGCAAGCAAGGGACCATCCCATCAATTCCGATCAAGGGCCCTAAAGGCAGAGGCGGATTCAAAAGTTTCAGCAAAAATTCCTGGATAAGATGAAAAGTTAGCTATGAGTAATAATACTAACAGAATGTCAATATGTTTGTAATTTAATGCAATAAATTTATTTTACATGTACAAATTATTATCGAACTATAGATTGTTCTGAGTATAGTGTTTAAAAATTATAAGAATTGAAATAACACTAAATTCATGATTTATTGTTACAATAAACACGCCCCTAGACAAGGCCTAGAGAACCTGTATAAGAAATCTGCCTCTATCTGAAGGAAAACCAGAGAAAAACCCGGGCCAGGATGTTATATTTTTCTGTTGTTTTTTGATGTATTAGATTAAAATTTTTCAAATATTTTTTAAATGAGGAATTTGCATCATTCAAATTTCTATAAACAGTTTAAGTAAAGATATAGACTCCTCTTTCAAAATTATTACTGATAAAAATACTTAATTCAACTGAGGTCCAACTAAAAATTTATGGAAAACCTTTTTCTTTCTGAACTATTACTGGATTTAATTGAGGTTTGACTTTCCTTGATTTAATTGTAGTACATTGGGTGAGAGGTGTTACTTAAAACTTATTAGAATTATAAGTCTTTCTAGAGACAATTGTAGAGCTAGGTTTTCTTTATTTAAACATAGTAAAATTGAATTAAGAAATCCTCAAAATAATAATTTGAAATGTAATAATGGTAAAATAATACAGACCAGGACAGGGCAGTATCGTAAATAAAAGTAATTAAATGCTGGAATTATCTAACAGTTCTTTAACAAGTAGCGATTCATAATTAATTATAATTATGTATTTCGCTTCCCAAATATGTATAAGGTATTCAATTGGATCTCTTCTAATCTGCTATTAAAAGCTTCCTATTACACCATTGCTTCCATATTCCTCTTATGAATGATTATCTATAGGTATGTATTTCTTGATTTGACCAACTAAGAACCACAATGACGAGTGCTAGTAAGGCCCACTTCTATGTGAGTATATTCAAGCATCTAGATGGAATCTGGATTGCCATATTCGAGTATTACAACTGCAGTGGTAAGCTGCAGAGGGTAAACTTTTCAATCAGCATACCTATATAAACTGAGATATAGAATTTTGAGCCACAAAATTTTCTGACCCCGTCGGGAATCAAATCCGAGATATCTCTGTGGCAAGTGAGTGTGCTACACTTGAGCTGTCAAAGGGGTTTTAATTATCTATAATTATTATCTCATATGAATTATCATCTATAATCCCTCTAATAATTTATAGTGCGATAATATTATGTACTTGTGAACTATATTTTTGCTTTTTATTAAATACAAATTTGTTAGAATTCTGTTGATATTGTGACACATAGATAACTTTTTATTCTTATCTAAGGACTGTGCTGAAATTTTCAATCTGTGTTTACCTTAGGGGCCTTGATAGGAATTGATGGAATGGGCCCTTGCTTATTTCAGGAGAGTAAATTAGTTTATTGTGCTCGTGAGGTTGCACTGAGTTTGTAACACCTGTTTTGATTGTAAATTATTTAATGTAGATAAATGTAAATAGTAGTCTGTATTAATTAAATTTTAGAAGTAATTTTCCAGCGCTCTTTCATGCACACAGGAAGGAACAATTATATTGGAATATTGGAGGGGATATTCAGACTTTGTATGTAACCCCACTAAATTGTTATGCTTTGTGAAGTTTAATGTGCCGTAAAGAATAAATCACAAATTTGTGAAGATAATCCTAGAGGTGACTGTTCCAAGGAAAATGCATCAAAGGATTCCACAGTCAAAATTAAGTTGTTTTTTTTTAATTTTGTTACTAGCATGTTTTTATCTTTTGACCTGTTTCTTTTCTTTCTTCTCCAGGTGGATTCTATCTTTCAAATATGCCAAAGTTTCAAAATATCTCCTCCTGATTTTAAAGTAGTCTTAGTGAAATATAATGGCTTTCAAGGCTCCAAACTTTTTTTGTCATTATTGGTATTTTGTATTTCCAAATCAACGGCCAAGGGCTCTTGCATGAATGTATGTTATGCTGTGAATATAGTGAATGATGGTGGTGCTACAACTACAATTGTAGTATGAGTAGAGTGGCATGCGCAAAATAAAATAGAAGTGAAAGAAAATATAAAAATATTAACTGTAGGAAACTGGAACAGTTTTGCTCTAGCAACGATCATGCGTGTGTTATAAACAGTAAGCTTACCTGTGTTTTTAATGGCTATTTGCTGCACTCATTGCTTAAATTGCTTTTTGTAGAATTTGTAGATAATTTATTGTGCTTGTCTGACCAGACTACCAACAATCTATATTACAAAAGTCTTCTCCTCAATTAGTGTAAGAAAGCAAGTGAAGTAACGTTATTTTTAGAATACATTATATTCTAATCAGTTTTTATTTCAACAAGAGTTATGATTGTATAACATATACTACTTTATTATAAATTCCTATTACAAAAAATGAGTAATTGGTAAGTGAAAATCACTCTTTTTTTTTTAATTGACAAAAGTTAATGTAAGATTGATAATAGTTCACTTGAAACTTAAGTCCAAAACTAAACAAATGTTTCTGCCTTTCAATTGGTATCAAAGAATGAAATGAGAAAGCAGAAAATGTAAAAAAATGATAAAAAAATGAAGACAATCACCAGTACCACGGCTCCAAAAGCAATAGATATATCAGAGGATGAACTAGTTACAATAATCTATGAAGTAACTGTACGATCTTCATTTATACAAGTTGAATATCATTCTGTTTAACAAATGAGAAAGGCGATAATCAAATGAGAGCAGAATAAGTCTAGAAGACATTCAGTAGGAGTCATGAAAAGGTAACAATAAAATGAAAAATAAATGAAGACAATCAGTCAGTACCATCGAACAATACTCTACCAAGAAACAGTCTCAAGATTTTCCATTCTACAAGTTGAATATCAATCCATCAAGGAAATGGGAGAGGTCTGTCAACCTGAGAATATCTGTGAGAAGACTGACTTCACAATAAGAAATTCACAAACTTTGTACCAATGCCAATGTTGATTTGAAATAAAAGTGTACCATAAAATCTTTTACATATCCATAGGATAATGTGACTAGATTTATGTCTCATGGTTTAAAAAAAACATTACCAAGTTACAAACACCACAATATACTATAACTCAAGTAGTAAACTAACAAAGTGAAAGTAAAATTAAATAACATGAAGTTTTAGAAAACCAAAAGAAGTCACAATACACCAAGTAGTACATAAACAAAGTGGAAATAAAATATTAAAAAATGCAAGTTTGCATTAAAACAAAAAACGGTGGCTCAATAAAAAATGTAGCTCTTCTACACACTACATAAACATTTATCAAAAATAAAATTGATCACAGGTACAATAACGTTAATTAAGATGCAAACATCAATTTCTCTCTAGTTATTTGTACCTAACTGCCACATGTCAGGTATAATTACAAATGTTTTACACAAAAACAGAATCTTACTTTTTAACTAGGTATTTTTTCTTTAAATTTTTGTTTTAAGATGAAAATTTAATAGCATTTGTGTTTAGTTAATGAACTGCCTCCTACGTAACCTTATCCACTCCTCAAACTTCGATACTATCCAGGTGTATAATTAAGTTTGTTATGTTCATTTACCCAAGTAGAGACTGTCAAAAATCAATGTCACTCTTCAGGTAATCATTACAACATCTGGAAAACAACAAGAATACAATATTATCAGTCAACAGACTTATTGTGAAAATCAGTTCAAATACAGTAACTTAATTCACCAATGTTTGTTATAATTCATTGATCACAAAAAATACAAGTGAGGTAATTTAACCTAATGTCGAAGTCTCTGGGAGAAAAATGCACAGAACACACACTTAAATGAAAAGTAAGCCACACTATTGGACCGATAAATCTAATTCACTTATTGTCACCTAAAAGAGAATGCAACTTTTATTAGTATACAACAATATACACAGTCAATGTGGCCAAGCTCATCAACGTCTACCCACATGTTATGTGCCAATTACTTAAAACATAAAATTACTGAAATACTTAAAACGTACTATAACTTACCCATTTTCGCATGCAAAACAATTTGATGTCTGGAGCGCTGCCAAAACTGTTGTATCCCCAAGAGGTGTCCATAAGACATTGTGGTACTACTTAAAGAACTAACACATGAGTTTTCGTTAGCCACAAACAGATTTAAGTAACGTACGCAAATTACAGCACGTCGTACTCCACTGTTCAAGTAGGCACTGGTGTGTATATCCTCTATCCACAATTATTTGTAATAGTTTCGTTTGTTTTTTTACTCTATTTAGAGTTATGTTTTATGTGTATCCACAAATAGTTCATTTTCCTATTTGTACTCAGTCTAGGCAGAGTAGTTTGCATTATCTCTATATTCACAAGTAGGTTTAATTTGTAAAGTAACTATTTCTTAAATGTCCTCAGTATAGACACTATTGTGTACATTACCACAATTCATAATGTATTTTATTTCTAATAGCAAAATTTATTTTCTGTTTTCCATCCTGGAACCATTGTATGTATCCTCTCTGTATCCATAATTAATATTTTTATAATAAATACTGGCTTTCAATAAAAAGTCATGTGTTTGTGTAATTTTATTACCATTTATTCCATTTACTCATTAATTGTAATTATTATATGTTGGTTGAGGATTTAT
>NNCF01129344.1:17484-33763 GCA_002313205.1 Laupala kohalensis
CAGCTACCTTTGCATAACACCTGGATATTTACATTTAATAGTTCGGGGTTTTTTCCTTTTTAAAGAACGTGATACTCACATACTTTCTTACGAAGGAAAACGCAACTCAGGAGAAATTGGTTTAATTATATATTCTATCAAAACTATCCTTACCCACTAACATTTCACCTGCAAGCTCTTCCACAACATATACCATTAAATTTTCCCCAAAAATCACAATTACAATACATATAGTTTGATTACGCTGTTAAGAAATGATAATGCTGGCTACACCACAGTTCCGGTCAACGATAAATTAAAGTTATACAATTTAGAGAATGATTTTTCTACAAAGAATATATTTCTGCAATGACCTTACCAATTAACGTTATTGATTGCCACAAGAGTCTATGGCGAATAAAACAAACACAGAGTTCGATTCACTGATTCTTCTCGCAGCGCATAGTAAACAAAATTATGGACGCAGCCAGTCAGTAATTACTCAATATCACGTCAATTCTGTTATCTAACCATGACAGCACACAGGATCATTACAACAATGGTTGTCATACGTAAACATGGCACCAGACTCAGGTGACCGCTACGTTTGGAAGTGCTCATATTTTGCGAGCATGCGAACCAGAAAGAGTTAAACATCGATAGTCAGACTATCGAAATCTATTGATGTTTCATGTACAGACTATCGAATAACATTGATACTCTTCAAATCGATAGTAGGTATTATATGATTCAATCATTCTTATTTAAAAAGATAATATAACAATAATAAATACATAGTAGTTATAAAGAATAATAATTAACAAAAAATAACAAAGATAATCCATACTAATATATAAATGCGTAACGCGATAACGTGTCTGTCTGTATACTACCTGATCACGAATAAAGCACGGAACCCATCGCGATGAAATTTGGCAAGAAATTCGTTCAGATGTCTAGGATGAACATAGCTTAACTTTCATTCTTAAAATGTATGTTAATAAACATAGAAATGACAATTTTGAGAATAAATGTCGATAAAATCGAGAAAAAGAGAATAAATAAATTTATACGGAGGGTCACATGGAATACCATGATTTATTAAATTAATACAATTTAAACATGTAACACTAAAACTTAAAACTAGAGAATATATAAACTTAATCTAAAGATAAAAAAGAAAAAGAAGATGCATGAGTATTGTAATGGGGTTAAATTTACCAGCTTATTAGCAATGAACATGAGTTTAAATGAAGCTGGTCTTGAAAGTGGGCGCCAAATTATCCCAAAAAATTAAGGCAATTAATTTAAAGAAATAAAAGCATGAGATCTCAGGGTATTCAAATTTTAATTAAGGATTCGAGTTATTTAATGAGGTGGAGACACACAGGGTTCCTCATGGAGACGCAATTTACAAATAAAAGAACTACTTTGTTTATTCATCAAGGTTACAAAGCACTTAAAAATATCATGCATTCTTCTTCGCCAAGGCGCACATACATTCTCCCAAAATAACACAACACTGCAATATTGGCGATCACTGCCATACATGATCTCACCACTGGTTAAAAATGCTGAAGGCACATCATGGTTAAATTTATACAAAATTAAGTGGTTAAATTAAATAACAACTTATTATTTATATTAGGCCCTTTTGAACAAAGTTAGTTTTGTTTAGTGTCTTTAACTGGGCCAAGGTAATCTTAGCTTCAAAACACACGCATTTCTTCTTCGCTGTGCGGGTCAAACGACTGGATGCATTCCAGCATTTAGGTTACCTTTTTCGAAGATTTAGCAGAGAACAGCTGTGGCGATGTCGAACAGTTCAATATCCCTTTGCGCCCCCTAGAGCCAACCGCCTCGCGTTCCACCCAGCTCGTTCAAACGGCGCCATTCATTTAGCGAAGGTCAGTCCCCCTGTCTCGAAAATCCTTTCTGTCACGATCTGCATCCCAGGAACTCGACCCCTTGATGAGTTGTTTCCAGTAACGCGCCTCCTCCGAAGAGTTTGTACCCCTGGTTTCTAATTTCTCGTCCAAATTATTTGAAGTGTTGAGCGATCATTTACAAATCAGAAACAAATTTTCTTATGTTCCAAAGTAACAATTGCATGTTTCTAAATCTCGTATGAAACTCTGCGCATTACTCAACGTACATGATGGTAAATATCTGAGTTTAAACTGCGTCTCAGTAGCGTAATGACTTGCGTCTGAGCAGCATAATGATTGCGTCTGAGTAGCGTAATCTTTGCGTCTGAGAAGCGTAATGAGAAGCGTCTCATGTGTCTCTCCTCTTTATCAGTTCGTACCGCCTTCTTCGCCCCTGAATTTCGAAGAAAGAAGATCTCATGACGAGTACAAGTTTCCCCCCAGGCATTCCTCCGTCGCTTTTTTTCATAATCAATTGTCCAGTCGTCATGTTTTCCATGCTCCATGTTACTCTCAGACAGTGCGTATTTAATTTTAATCTTATCTCGCCTCGTCAACTACGACTCCAAATGTGCTTTGCCTACGCTGCACGCCACCGACTAAATAGACATTAACTTTTACGAGGCCCTGCTCTGGTCTCGGCTTGGGATTCCGCAACCCTCGGCTATCCCTTGCGTGGCTTGTTTATTTCACATGTTTCGTATTGCTCCCAGACGAAAACACTCTCTTTCATAAATCGGCCACCCCCCTTGTTTAGACCTTTGAGTTCTAAGTTTTTCTTTCATCTACCAAAATATAATTGCGTCTGTCTTGTTTTCCAGCTACGTCGTCTTNCTTTCATAAATCGGCTGCCCCCCCTTGTTTAGACCTTTGAGTTCTAAGATTTTCTTTAATCTACCAAAATATAATTGCGTCAGTCTTGTTTTCCAGCTACGTCGTCTTGCGTTGATAATTGTTCATCTTAATTTAAACTAAAGATTATTATATGATCACAGTATGTACAACAATGATTTGATTACATGTTATTGAACTCGTCAATAAAGGTAGATTAAATTGATTATGAAAGATTGAACAGATCGTTAGATTTCTACCGGCCAGGGAAATGCATATGAGCTCAAAGTTACGTGTTTATAGGACATTTTACCGATGCGCATTTGGCGTGCAGTGTCCCCTACTTCTTGGAACATGTAGGAGGCAGGGATGTGCATAGAACCACCAACAGCATTTGAAGTTCACGTGACCACAGCAGTGGAAAAAGAGGAAACTGCAGACACAGTAGGGTTTCCAGACATATTCACGGCATTTCCAGATGGTCGCATATTTCTTCAAATACTGCTACATCACATGGTTGCTGACAATAGATAATCTGGCCTCACAAGCAACAGTTACGACTCACACACACGAAAAATGATCATAACGGGCGCCAGCCACGTGTGGGATGACGCCTTGACAAGTGGTTGGTTCGGACGAAACGAAATGATAAATTTTTGATCCACCGTGCGAACAATGTTAAAAAAATTAACGGGCTTAAATAACGAAAAATATATATGAAACGGAAGTTAATAAAATCGTAAATGATATTAGAAATTAACTTATAAGTTATAAAGTGTAAGAAAATGTTAACTTCATGCATTAACTATTAACGAATTAACGCTTTTCTGCCCAGCTATGGATATACATGTAGACAAAAATTGTTGAATAAATTAATTTGTAGACTTATAATATGTTGTGTTATTACTATACAGCTTCAGTTCATAAAAAAGTTAATGTTAAAATCGTGAAATTGTATGAAAGGAGAATTTTCCGTCAATTCGACCATTTTTAACCTGCCTCCATGCTACAACATGCCACACTTAAACAGCGAAATTAACAACGCAAACATCGCTCTAAGACAGCACCTGGCAGACAAAACACATTTGTTGATATGCAATCTGCCACCTTTCTGCCAAGGACTTTACCCGGCATGGCCTTCATCTGAGACTGTCTGAAAAACAACGCTTCGCTTCTCTCTTAGCTACATACTTTACCTCCTCCACCTAAGCCAAATCCACCACATACCCCTATAGCTACGTCGTCACTATCTCATTTTCTCCGCACTTTCATCTCTACTCCTGTCGTTGACCTGTCTCCGCCCCCTATCTCACTTCTCCCGTCCTAATCTGTTTCACTGGCCCCACCTCCGACCCCTCCGACCCCAAACACGGTTATAACTTGCGGTAGACAGCTCGATGTGTTGCTCGAATATGATAATTAAATATAAATTATTCTCATCTATCTGAATTCAGTTGCATCCCTCGAGAAAGTAAAATAAATATCTTACATAATAACGTTATGTCGCTTTCCAACAAAAAATAGATATCGAATACTTTTACTACACTATCCATTTGATTGTTATGTCTAACAGAGCATTGGCTTTCTGAAAATGACATAAAAAAACTTTTATTCAAAATTATTCTTTAATTAGTTTTACCGTCGACGAAATTTCACAGGTAATCATCCTCACGGCGGTACATTTATCTACGTTAGAAATGACATTTTTTCCTACCCACACTTAGGTTAAGAGAAATTCTGTCCGGATGGTATTTTCGAAATCTGCAGTTCATTTGACCGATAAAGGCTTTGTAGTTTTGTGTATTTACAGACCTCCTCAATCAGATCTTGAAATATTTTTTCTGAATTTCGAAATCGTATTAAAACAGAAATTTACGAAATCTATTGTTATCTGTGGCTATTTCATCTTTGATTTCCTCAGTGAATCGCATTCCGCGCACAATACCAAGAATCTAATCATTTCCTTCAATCGTGTTACTACGATAATCGATCCCGTTCCGTACCTGGCTTATCCCGAACATTGTTGGACCAGACATGTCAACAATAGACTCATATATACTTCTCAAGTATTTATACCGGGGTATAGCGATTACCTGGGCAAAATATTAACTATTGAAGATAAATTAAAACCACGAAAGATTACTAGATTACCCTACAAGATTAGTAGACAGTTCAACGAAAAAAAATAACAATGTTTAAAAAAAGCTTTTACATCAGGAAACGTGAGATGACGTGTATAAATGTCAAAGCACCAACGATAAATTCAATGTACATTTTTTTCAATATTCTTGAACTCTTTCTTTCCTACAAAACGCTAGTTAGTTAAAGCAACAATCCCAATCGATGGACAACTCAAGGGATTAGAATTTCTTCAGAAAAAAGTCATATATATTATTTTTCAAAACACAACCACCCGAATTTTATCATTATTTCCGAAAATATAAATCCATTCTGAGAAAAGTGGTCTATACAGCTAAAGTAATGGAAAATGACAGACATAATAATATCGAAAACCCAGACCAAAACCGTGTGGAATATTATAAAGAATTGCTCATCCCCTTTAGAAAACATGTCCCTACTAGACGATGGCAAAATTGTATCAAATCCAAAGGACATCGCAAATTTGTTTAATTATTATTTCTCAAAAATAGGTAAAATATCGAAATCAGTAACTCAAAACCAATGTCCACCAAATACATCCACACACATACCGCATTCTATGTTCACTTCCGAGACTAACTCTAGTGAAGTTATGTCACCAGTTCTTTAAATAAATATTCAGCAAGGATAGATAATACACCAGAATTTATAGTAAAATCTATCTCTCAAGTTGTATTAAATCAACTCACTCATATTTTCAATAGTTCCTTGTCAGAAGGTGTGTTTCCTAGCCCATTTAAAAAAGTTAAAGTGACACCATTACATAAGAAAGGAAATAAACGAAATCTAAGTTGGAAACTATCGACCCATGTCACTATTGCCAACTTACTAAAAAATCCGGGAAAAACTCTTTTATAAGATACTTTTAGACTTCTTAACGCATAAAAATATTCTCTCAAACGATCAGCATGGTTTCAGGAAATCCTTTTCAACTAACAGCGCCACATTTTCTTTTCTAAATGACGTAACCAATTCGATTGATCGTGAAGACAATCCACAATGTATTTTTCTCGAAATGGTACACCGAAAAATGATAGAATGAATCTTTCTGACCGTCTATGATGATCAAGATCAAGATGTCTTGGAGCGTCTCGGCGTCGTATTTTATCACCTCTTGTCTCACTCCGTCCATCCGATAATAATTCTTGTGACAAAATTTTGAAAACCATGTGACTCTTTTTCGCCAGTAATAGCAAATTCTCCTTGCATCCGTAGTTGTCATGATTGGTTAAACTCAAAACGACGAGTGCATATTTCTCACCACTTCGAACGTTCCTTCCTATGAAATTTTCCCACTTCAACAATGCCGTCTTTCTCAACTGTCTTTTCCAAGATTTTAAACCTAACGCTTTTTTGAGAATAACAACAAACTGAATTCAGAAAGCTCTCGAAATTTTAACTGTCATTCCTCCTGTCTTTCGTGCGTTATTTCTTAACCGTCGTACGACGCCCGCCCAACGGGTGCTGCCTCGTGATGTCTGCCGCTGTCCCTTGACAATTCTTACCACCGACGGATCGAGCCCCCTCACACCCACGCCCTCTGGGTCACTGTCTATTGTCGATCCTCTCATCCTTTTAAGTTTGTAAAGAACTTCTACCTCTCTCCCCAACCACAACATGAGTTTCTCTGGCAGCTGCACTTTAAAACACAAAATTTGTCACTAACGCTGATCTCGTCTCCTTCAACGTCTTTCTGGTAATTTTCCGTTGGTTCCTAATTCAAATCTAACGACGCCATCCATTATGTGTTAGAAAATTTCGTATCCCCTTCCCCTTTGTAGCCAAAAATAGATGCATCGTACTCAACCACTCTTCTTTTCACTGAACTTTTATAATCGTCGTACAAACAAAAAAACGCAAACCCTGCTTCCTTTTCAACGGCCGTCTATCTCGCCGCTGCGTAGCAGAAATTTGGTTACGATTATGAAACATTTTTACTTGTACTGGTTCTCATTAAACTTATTATTCATTAAGAATTAAAGGATTTTTACAATATGGACACAAATATTTATATTGCCAACGTCGCGTAATCTGCATGACATGATGAATCTGTCCTTCCTACTATGACACATCCTCATTTGAAGCGTCGAATCGATTTGGTATACTTCCATTCAGTAAGAAAGTATTGGGTCTGTTTAAGGATGAGTGTGGAAGCGATATGTTGGTGGAATTTGTGGGTCTTTGGCCGAAAGTGTATGCAATTCAAATGTTTTCTCAACGTATCTCGTGCGGGGCAAATGGTATTCAACACTCGGTTGTGCGACAGTAACGTTCCGACTACTGCTTAGACTGCTTATCCCACGACAAGCCGCGCATGGATACGCCACATTGCATCGTCTCGAAATCACATACGCTCTATTCGACCGCGCAGCAGAAGCGCTCTTTCAGATGGGAGTGTGCTGTCGTCGTGAGCAGTCCTCTTCGTCGTCATGGAAGAGGATATCACAACCTTTGCATTCAGTATCATACCTACCATTCTCCACATTCAATATGGTGGTTCGACATGTGTGACTTGTCAATGAAGGCACATTTAAATTTATTAACACTGTTTGAGATATTGAGTTATCAGCTTGATTGTGACACACGACGCAGCTTCATTCAAGGACGAGTCGCTGTCTTGCGACGCGCGCTCTGGTCTTTTGTCATCTCCAACTGAAAATCTACCACCCACCTTTGATGAAGTAGATCAAGTTGAAACCGATCGACTTTTTGACTATCCGTAAGTTTTTATAGCCATTTTACTAGTCTATTTTGATACGTTACTTACAACTTTTTTAATGTTTCACATTATGTGGTAGTCAATGATGTCGTCATGCCACGGACTCTCTCGATAGGATTATAATTTTTTGTATGTAAATTGAATAGATGTGAGAATTGGTTAACCAGATTCGTTATTTAACATTGTAAAGACAAATGGGAAGATACTGTAGAAATTCGGGAGAATGTTATGGTAATTTCGAGACAAATTCCAGACCCACGGATGACGTCATAAGAAAAAGAACAGTAATGACGAAGGAGCCCATTAGAAGAATGTTGATTAACGACGGACAGTAGTAACGTGGGGACAGAAAAACCTCGGCGTAAAATAAGATTTTGGTTTAGGAGACCAGGAAGTGTCAATGACAAGGGCAAAGTAGTTATGAAATGTCACTGACTAGGACACAGAGACAAGGGCAACTCTCTTGAGTTAAATATTATCCTATGAAAAGATGAGGGCCACGAGACTGCGTTGTGAAGTAGGAAAAGGGTCTGATGGAAAACACTAAATAGTTTGAAAGTCATGAGTTGCTACTCGTCTAGAAAGAATAAACGTCACACTAAAATAGCCAACCAAAAATACTCCACGTTGAGTGAAAAAGGGTAACTATTGGTCAACGTGAACCGTAACGTCAAGAAAGGCTGGTCCTTCTTGTTAAGTTTTAAGGGATTTCGTGGGTATAGGATTATTTAATGAAGGGAGTACAGTCGCGGAGGATCATTTTCGTTAGCATTATTAAGTTGATCACTACGTTAATGATTATTACGTTTATGATTACGAGCAGAACGAGCATTATTTGCGAGCTCTTCACGAGAATCATTTGTTACTGAGAACTTGTTCGGATCTTGAACAATATACATGCCGTAGGGCACCAGAAACGTTTCATGTTCATCATTAATTGATCATGATGGACTTGTTTTTCTTGTGAGAATTTAGCTGGAAACAACTTTAACGGTATCGTCATATTACGCGGAGGTCAACAAAATGTGGGTAGCAGCGAAGACGACAGGGTCCGGCGATGCGGAGAGGCGAATGGTCTGTTGGTATATGTGGTCATTCACCCATGAGGAATTACCTACGCCAACGTCGTTTGGTAACTGGAGGTCGAGCTTCTATTATCAATCTAAAGTTAATTAGCGCGACTGGCATTGCCCAGTGAATCTGCTAAAGCGTCGAGTGGCAGTGAGATGTCTAGTATTGCCGATGATGCAAGAATTGTTGTTTGAATGTGATTCAGACTGGAGCTACTAATTACCTAGCGTCTTTTCATAAAACCAAGTGTTACGTTTTATAATGTGTGTGACTTTGGGGAAATTAATAGAAAATATGTGTATGAGTAATTTGGGGCCTAATTTCCTGTATTTTGTTCGTTAAATAATTAAACAAATTATATAGAAGTTACGTTTTTCTTTGAGTATAAAATATATGTATTTCACGAAAGTTAAAAGGGCCGAATCCCGACCTTTTGAAATTTTTAATGCTACAAAAAGAGAGCTGCTGAGTGGGCAAGGTAATGTGAGATTGCTATAACACCCATGGTTTTTAATTATTTTACCATTGACGCTCAAATGTGGGACTTAGCAATTCTCTCTAAAGTTTTGTTTTAATTGGCTTTCCCAACGTGGAGCCTCCTTTCTTAAAATTTGTTTATATAAATATTCATTGATGTATTAATTTTTGTTTGTTTTCAATCTCTTTTCACCACTTATTAGGGTACTCCCCTTAAAAGGTGTCATAAAGAAAACAGTATCATTTAAAAATTATTGATAGATGAGATGATATTAATATATGACTGCTAGCAAAGCGAGCATGTGCTGCTGTGTGTTATCATATTGGTATACATGCTCCAACGTCGTGATGCGTTCTACTCTTTTTCATTTTATACACCCTCATCCATGACACACGTCACCACATCCATCACTTAGAAAACCACTGCCATTGAAAACAGTTTAGTTCATCGTCGACCGTCGTCGCAAGAGGATCGTGTTGGAGAGCGGGTTGTATCCTCGATTGATCAGGATTGCGCAATACTGATGTGTGAGATTGCGTATGGTGTAACAAAGCGTGTTATACTGGATGGGTCTCCCTATAAAGTAAGTTTACGCAATACTCGATTACGTCTCGGCACACACGTGCATCCCCACCACTTTTTGATTCAGAACCAAGACATCCCGGATTGATCAAGATTGCGCAATACTCGATAGCATCATCCTGGATTGGGTCATCTTATGATGTAAGATTGCGTAATCGTGTGATGCAAAATTGCAACATTCTGGACATGTCGTTTCTCGCACCCTCTTCCCTATCTCTGTATAAACCGGAAGACCTTTGTTCAAGGCTATGAATCAACACGCACGTGAACATCTCATGACTCCGTACCACCCCATCACTCTTTTCCCCTCCCCCTTTCTGTGCTCAAACAGACACGTGTTATTGTTATGGAGAACCTGCTTATCCATGCACAGGTCACACCATCTCCATCACCATTCTCTGCACCGTTTCTGTTGATTTCGTTGAAGTGGAGTGTTCGACACAACCCTCCTTCGAATGTGACGATCCACAAGTCTCTCCATGGTTTTCAACAGAAACGATGAGAGGCTAATGGGTCTGTACGATTTCGCGTTAATGTAGCTCGCACGTCCGCGTTTCGGTAGAAACACAACTCTACTTATCCTCCAAGTTTATAGTATATAACTATAGGCAATACTAGCCCTTAAGTTGTCCCATGAGATTCAAGTGTAAGGAATCTGGTCCTTTTTGAAGAAGGAGCTTTGAATCGACCCAATTTGTTAATTGCTCATTTGATATTTATTTATTTTTATTTACATTTTTTTTCGTTCTACATTCTTCTCAGTATCTTGACCGACTTGTCACTAAATGCCACCTTTTCTCTCTCTAATCTAGTTGTTTGTTATCTTTTTTCCTTGTGTTTCTGTCGCCAGTAGTTCATTATGCTCTTTCTTGATCGGGTTGGTTTTTGGAATTCATTCTCTATCTAGCCTTGTATGATTTCCTTATAATTATCACGTGTTCGTCGAACTCCTCAAACACTGCCTTCGTTGCGATGTATTTTGTGATTTTCCTGTTTAAGTATAGTCCTCGTCACCTGAAATGTATCATCCATCGTACTCTCTCCTCTCCTGCCAGCACGCTGTCATATAGTATGTGTTTTAGTGTTTCTTCGTCCACACAAACAGTACAAACACACTCTGCTGTAGTCCGTAAATTTCTCTTCACCTAGTATGTATTTAGTCACCATGTCCAGTAAGTATCTCCAGTAACGACTGTGAAGGTCGAAATCCTTCCTTTTCTTATAACTGAATTTGACGTCATTGATAAATTCCTATGTCCTGTGTCCTTCCTTAACAGTCTTCCACCGTGTATTCCAGCATCTAACGAGTTGGTATTGTTCCAGCTTCTGTTCTCAGTGCCGGAGTTTACTCTGCTCATGCCACACAGCTACACTGTGCGTTATTTTCGGCACAATCCCTCCTTTGAAGAGTTGCTGTAGTTGTTTCCCTATCGCGTTTTTGTTCTTACCTATTCTCATTATGCGGCATACGACTGTTTTGATTTTCTTTCCCACGTACTTAATGTGGTCATCAAATGTTAAACGTTCGTCGATGCATACTCCAAGATATTTTACTGTTTCCTTTATGTTGAGTCGCCAATCAGGGAACCGAATTATTGTATATCCGACTTTGTCCTCGGTTCGCATAGCCCAAGACAATTCCTTCAGTTTTCGTCAGAGATAGTTTTACTTTATGCCTGTTGCAAGCACATGCAAATTTTGCCAGCTGCTCGGTAATTTTTCTAATTCTCGTCTACTGTTCCCATCTACAATCAGCGCTGTCGTCAGCGTAAGCAGTTATTTCTATCCCTATCTCTCTAATTTTTTCGAGTACGATATTAAGCAGGGTATTCCATAAAATTGGTCTCGACTGGATTCCTTGCGGGCAACCTTGCGTGACTTTATGGATTACCTTTTCTGTTCCAATATCCAGTAGCACGTGTGGATCCTTAATATTTACCCATTTGAAATTAGTTATGATGAATATACGTTTGACTGTCTTCCAGTCCTCTGAAGATGTCCTTGGCCAAGGGTATGTGGAAGGTGTACGTTTTTGCCATCAATTGAGTCACTGACAATACACCCTGGGAAATTACACTGGAAAAAGAAATCGAGAATTTCCAAGTCAGATGATGTAAATCCTCCCGTAGGTTTTTCTAAGGTCCCTACGGGTTGAATTCGGTGATCGGCTAGGACTTCTACCTGGCTATTGATGTCCTAGCAGAAGGTTCTCCAGGGGGTCCACTTTGCCCTACGAATTAAGCTTTTATAGTCAGAAGGAGCTTCTTGATATAGTCCATTTACCAAAGCGTTTACATCTGCTGAAAATTCTCCTGACTTTCCTCCGCTTCTCCTCAAGATCACGAGACCACCAACGTGTGTGTTGAAGTCTTGACCTCGACTGAAGGGGCAATTACTGTGGTAAGAATACAGGATTGCCTCCTGTAAATTGGAGACTGCCAGATCAATATCTAGGCGAGACCTCGCCCTTCTAGATGCCTCAATCATTTCCGCCAGTTCGACCTCATACTCATTCCAATCGGTTCCTGAAAAGCACTTGTTCATCTATTACCCGTTTCTATATGATGTATACGTGGTCACAGAGAAAAGGCTCAGAAGAGAGCTGCCAGCTCTCCACAAGGTTGCTGATAATTCCTTAAGAGAATGTGATGTCAAAGATATCTCACTATTTCTCTCACACTATTTCTGATAGTGGATTCATTGCCCACATTTAGGATGAATAAATCATGCGTTAATAAAAATTTGAGTAGGGACTTACTTATAGGTTCGTAAATCCTCTAAAAGAAATGAAGAAACAATGATTAAATCTATAATTAATTTTATATTTGTATAATAAATAGGGTTGTGACCAGAATCTACGTTCCCGAGGTTAAAAATGTACCTGTTGATATGAATCACCAGATACCATTTTGACGTGTTGCATCTAGGTGCACATCGATAAAATGTAATTTATTTATAAAAATTATCATGATTGAATTGTACATAGTAAATGTTTTAATGAATTTAAGGAGTATCACACTATTCTTGAAAACATACCTCTAATCACATTGAAATCACCGGCTATTAGTGTACGCGAAATTGTACGCGAAAAGTGTACAAGTACGTCAATATACATGGATTTCTCTATACTAATAATAGATTGCTGGAACATATCCGAGAAAGGGCAAATAACTTCTAAAGTCTAATTTAAATACAAATGCATGTGTTATATATTACGTGTCAAGATATCGGTCACTTGTTATAAGGCAGAAAATAGGTTGTTAAATTATGTAATTATTTATTTGTCTATTACAATACAGCATGTAAATGTTGTAATTAGTTATTCTTCATTTCGTTTATCTCGTGTTATTTTGACATAAGCAAATTCATAGACGAAATTAAGCAAGATTAAGTTTTTGTAATGATTTCACAACTTTTTCATTTCTTATTTCTTTACGTCAGTATCAAAACATTACCTATACTTCGTAGACTACGAATATATATAATCCTGATATTTCGTAAGAATCGCAAAAATAAGTTTCTAAACCTACAGAACTTATTAATTCGTATAATATTGTGTAGACAAAACTGAATAAAAATATCCACTCATTACCACTGGAATCGAACACTCGACCTCGCAGGAAGCTCGCTTCCACGATACCTCAATGAACACTGCGAAAATAGGAAATGGGTAAGATAAATTTGTATTTGTATCATATATTTGATCATATGTTTTTATTTTGTGTTACATGCGCATATATATAAATGTATTCAATAGTGAATTGATGGATGTCACTAATACGAATACTAATGTATCGCTATGAACAAAAACATTTTTATAAACATGCGCCAATTTCGCCGACTTTGTCTTGCAGAGGAAACACAAGCAAGGAGACCGAGGCGCTGCCTGGTGACAAAACGGAGACCCAAGTTTTAAAATCTTGAACAGAATTAAAGAAAAGTTATCGCGATTCAGCGGAAGGAAAAGTAGAATAAAAAGAGAGTAGCAGTGAAAAATAAGATGAATCTAATAAGATTGGATGTGTCGATGAAATCTTATAATTTTCTATGAGTTTGTATGCAAATGATTGGGTATTTGTCGAATAAACTCAATTTTAAACTTCAGAACCGAGTTACCTGCAGTACATATTCCCGGCCGTCACACAGTGGTTCAGAACGCATGAAAACTTGATCAAAAAACAAATATCGAAAAATGAAAGTAACCATAAGTAGTTTAATACTACCTAATCTTGTAGAGAGGGCACCAGCGCATATTATTTTCATCCTGAAACCTACTGTTACAAACCAAATGTTTGTAAGGGTCAAATGTTATTAACCTTGTAATTTGTTATTAATAATTTAAAATTTGTTTATAATAATGTTAATTTATTTATGTTTATAACATGTCTGCTAATGGCGTTATTTTGAATTGAGCGCTAATCGAGCTTCAATCATATCGATATTGATCGATATGTTATCGACTTACAAGTCGAACACTTCAATACTATCGATATCGTCGAGATATTGTAAACACTCCATGAACCAAGGTTCCTGAACGAACTCTATATAGAAGTTCTGTGAACTATGCACGCTCTGTGAACTTCGTTTGTGAACGTGTTCGCTATAGACATTCTGTGCCTAGCCTATTTAAACGGCTGTCCACAGGCACTCAATACCCATTCATTCTGCTTCGGTCAGAAGCAGTTCGTCGTACGTCGTAGATCGTCGAGGTTCCCGTACATACGGGATGGATGGCGTCATAAACGTGTTGTGGTGTTATGTTCGCATAACTTATGGATTTTTTGGACAATGATTGTCGTATTACATCATATACGTGTTGTGTTATTTGCGTTATAATGTTATAAACGCATACATTATCAGCTCACAAGCTATAATGACTTTCTAAGTTTCAGTAGTGAACCACCGGAACCACTACTGCTTGGAAATCAAGTCAACAGCCAGCAGCCGCTGGAACTGTTATCAGCCTAGAGGATCTTCGCTACCTAACAGGCCGTTAGTAGCCACCGCAGCGAGGTCAACAGGCGTCAAGCAAGCATTTTATAAGTATTTTCTCGTATCTAACGAGACATAATTTGATTTGGAGACCTCGAGTCCTATTCAAATTCCTATAATTAATTGTATCCTCGTATTCGAGTGAAATATTAAGGGAATTACTCCCATTATTAGGGAATTGTTTCCCAAGATTACTATAAAAATCCTGCAACTCGTGGTTATTCTTCACCGTATATGTATCAGCAGGTATTTCATTATTAAATCATTTAGTTGATTTAGGGGGGCACACTCTGAAAACTCAGAGTAGGCGGGTTCTTTTTTTTTTTTGTGTATAGACTTAACAGTCGTACTTCAATTTTGTATATAACATTTAGTAATTCTGTATAAAATCAAAACGGAACGGGAGCTTCAATAAGGAAGTTATTCTATTTCGTATTTATTTAAATAACTCTGGTGATATTGTATTTCACAGAGTACTGTCTGCACACAACAGACAGCATTAATTTTGTTGTTTATCATTTATATTGTAATTCAGCAATTGTAGATTGTAATTATATATGTATTATTTGACAGTGTAATAAATGTGAATTTTGTTATCATCAAAGCGATTCCGTAAAAGAATCTCATTATCCCTTTAATCTCCCAAGGCTAGTTGAAACACACTAGCGACCCCTGTACAACTCTTATGCTATTGAGCGTTTGATTATTCGTTTATAACACCTACCCAATACCTATAGCGAACAAATACCACGTGGCACAACGCGAGCTTCGACAACTCAGAGTGCATTAATTCGCTGATTAATATGCGTATTTTGAGTGGCTGTATTTTTAATTGTCGTGACTAGTTAACAAGAGTGAACTATGGATAAGATGAAAAAAGGTATGTAGTAAATATAAGTTTTGTAATACAACAATAAATAATTTAAAGTTACATTGTAAGAATAATCGATTTCTCAAAACCTTATCATTCTAGTAGCCGTATATTTTCAGTTTCGCGTTATTTTAGAAAGATTGTGGAAATGTTCACTAATTAATTCATTGATTTTCACGAACAAATATTGCGGTGACTTGCAGCTGTCCTAGACATTCCACCGCGAAAGCACGTTGCTACGCGTCGTGTTAGAAAATTGTAGAAAATGAAAAGATTGGAAAACAAGGCTACAAGATAATAAAAAATTTATGATAAATTTATTGTCAAAAAACAGTACAGACTGCGTATGACCACGTGGAGGACAATAAACTAATTTACTCTCCGGAAGCAAGCAAGGGACCATCCCATCAATTCCGATCAAGGGCCCTAAGGCAGAGGCGGATTCAAAAATTTCAGCAAAAGTTCCTAGATAAGATAAAAAGTTAGCTGCGAGTTATAATACATATATAATGTCAATATGTTTGTAATTTAACGCAAATATGTTTGTAAATTTACATGTACAAGTTATTATCGAACTATAGATTATTCTGAGTATAGTGTTTAAAAATCATAAGAGTTGAAAAAAAACAACACTAAATTCACGATTTATTGTTACAATAAACACGCCC
>NNCF01129345.1:2697-35344 GCA_002313205.1 Laupala kohalensis
AAATTGCTGAAGGTCAATCTGGGTAATCATCCTTTCCCGTTTGATATCGGTAAATGCTCGGGCATCATATGCTTTTGCCTCCATGAATGTCTCGGGCACAATACCTCAGTACGGTCTCCCACGAACCAGAATAAAAAGAACAAACTATTATTTAGTTGTACTTTTTAATTTGCAACCAAATTGCGTATGACATACAACAAAACCTTACCCCTCTCTGACAAAAATTTTAATATGGTAATGTTCATGAAGGGAAAAAATACGTCTTAAGCAAAGTGACCTTGCACAAGGAATATATTCTCAAACACAATAAACAATATTACGTATGTATTCATTAGCCGATTTGAGGGGGTGCAAGTTTGGAGAGAAATATAATAAAAAAACAATGTACTCCAAACAATATGCTCTTTACTCCAGAATATATTTTAAAAAATATTCCTTAAAGAAATCACAAAACCTTAACTTTATAAGAAAGTATATTTTTAATGTATTAGATAGACAGAATTAACATGTTGAAGAATTTCTTGACTGAAGAATCTGAAAATAAATTCAAAACACCCAACTTTCACATTTATGATTTCATTCACATTTCATTTCATTCTCACAATTCTTTCCCACTTCTCACACCTAATATTGCAAATTAAAAATTGGTCCTTCAGTGCAACAAGATTTATCCACAAAAATATTCTAAAGCATTTACACCTATATACAAAAAAGCACAGTTTTATAAAATTACATAAATTCACGCATAAATACATCATAAACTACATTTCTCTTGTTTTGCCTCCTCTTCTATCGATTTGTCTCTTTCCTCCCATAACGTCACACCGTCGCATGCACAGATTTTCTTGGCATTTTCAAATATTCCTGCACTGCGAGCAATAATTCCACAAGCCAATCTGAAAATTTACGAGATGATTTTTCCTTAGTTAAGTAAAAAAAAATTAAATAAATGAAACAATACACTCTAAGTGAAAATATGAATTATATTTCAGTTTAAAGAATACAATAATTCTGAAATCAGACAAAAAAAATCTTGTAAATCAATTTTCTTACACTTTTTCCCACAGATAAAAAGGTGTTTAGTTAAATTAAGTGAAACATTTCTTAAATTCTGCTTATGCATTTCGGGAAGGTCAAAATGTAACAATAATGGAANTTCTTACACATTTTCCCACAGATAAAAAGGTGTTTAGTTAAATTAAGTGAAACATTTCTTAAATTCTGCTTATGCATTTCGGGAAGGTCAAAATGTAACAATAATGGAATTTACAGATCCAGCTTCACTACATAAAAATCCACTATCTCAACTTATTCATCTAACTGATAACTTTCACATTATTTCAAAATCAACCACCAAAACATTTCCCTTATTAGAGCACTTATGACAGTTAGCGTCAAAAGTACTCATAAATTCCAAATACAGGACAATGACATCGAAAATGTAGAAGATATCACATATTTCGGGAGTATTGTCACGTAAATTGATGGTGCTGAAGAGGAAGCTTGATGCAGAATTAAAAAAGTCAACTCTGTCTTCTTACAACTATATTCCACATGACAAGCACTAGATATATCCCAGAGAACTAAAATTAAAATATTTACCAGTAATGTCAAGTCAGTACTTTTATATGCGTGTGAAACACGGAAAGTAAAAAATAAAATATCATTAATAAATGTTTACAAGAATATTAAAAATAATGGCAGGTATTGACTAGTTAAAGAAATTAAAACTTCCCAAAACTTTAACAAACAAGTACTCAACTTTTTAATTAATAAATGTTTTTACACAGTGAATGAATTCTTATTAGCAGAAGCTTCCTGAAAAATGTATGGGTGTTTTGATAGTGTATATGTGTATGTAAATATTGCGTATGGAGTGATATAGATATAAAGTGTGGAAAGTAAAGAGATGTGGAGATGTAAATAGGTACAGCATAGAGATATAGACATGAAAGTAGTTGTGTGTATGTGGTATGTATTGAGTGTATAAATATTGTATGTAATGTATGTATAATTATTGTATGTAATGTGTGTATAATTATTGTATGTAATGAGTGGTATACTTATGTATATACGATGCATGTATCCAAAAAACAAAAAAATTGGTATATAAATATTGTATGTAATTAGTATATAAATATTGTAATACCATTGTACAAACATGACGTGTCCCATATCATACAAATTGTAAATGATACTTATGGACAAATAAATATTATTATTATTATAGTCACCCAAATAAATAAAATTAGGAGAATGACTAATACCTGGTTCCACTGTTGCCATCAACAGACGAGCGAATGCTGTCCCCTTGGCCCAAATCGTCTTTGTTCTCCGTTACAACAATCGACCGTCCGATTATTTCGGGCACTTTTAATAGTTGATCCTTCAACACAAATGATGCACGTCCTGTTTTGTCTGCTTCAACATTTCCCAGATCACCTGCATGCTGAAATAAAACAGAGGTATACAAAACACATAAGTAAAATACAGATAAAGTAGCACAGCACACATGGACTGCATTCCTACTAATGTTATCGATTAATTACAAAAATTCTATTATCTAGCAAAGAATTTTATGTATCTCTAATCTCAAATTTCTTTCACGTATCGACACTAAGTTCACACACAACAGACAGTCGGTAGTAAAAAATAATTGTATGAAGCATCACACACACAAAAAAGATATAAATTCCCGTTTAGTTTACTGTTGGCATCACTTTCTGAAAAAAAAAACTCATTTATGATGCGAGTATACTTTAATCGCACTCCACAATCACATCGTCAGAAAGAAAACACAAAAGGAGCGGAAATAAATAGCATTAGTTTATCACGAAAATGAGAATGTTATAACAGAATATAATTGTTTGACTTACCCTGGATTGCACATCATCGCATTGTCCACCGTGTTTAGTACTGTAAGGATTGAAATGGGAACCAACACTGCAAAATCAATAATAAAAGTACAAAATGGTTTCAATGAATATTATTCTTGTTGACCAGTAAAAAGTTAAATAGTACAATTCACAAACTTTTGAAAATTGTATTAAATGAAGATACATGGAGGGACAACGTAATAACTTAGATATAATATTGGTTCTAAACTGACTGTCTTGATATATTTGTACTTGAAGGACAATAATTATGTGAATATTATTACAGACAATCAATTTTTAATGTAATACTTTATTAATATTCACTAATACATGGCCAACGTTTCGATGCTAGTTTGGCATCATCTTCAGGGTCGCTACTATACTTTTCGAAATGTTCCAATTATCCAAAAATTAATACCTATAAAATTTTCTTTTTAAAATTGTTATCATGCCTCTATGAAGGAAGGTTCTAGACAATGATGAACTTGCTTAACTATTTTATTCTTACAACAAATTATGTTTTATGAATATTAATTTTTGAATAATTGGAACATTTCAAAAAATATAGCAGGGACTCTGAAGATGATGCCAAACTAGCATTGAAATGTTGGCCATGTATTAGTGAATACTAATAAAGTATTACATTAAAAATTGATTGTCTATAATAATCAATAACATATTGAGATATCATCTTATTTCCACTAGTAAATTAGAATATTTACCTAGAAATATATTTAGTCACACAGCACTATTCTTTATACCAATTTTAAAAATTGCTATTCATTGAATAAAAGGGTATGCTACTCAATTTGTAATATTTTAGTGTTTAATACACTTTCACTATAATAAATCTTCTTTACCATGTCTTTGACTCCAAGATTAAAATTACCTTTCACACCCCATTGAAATATCACCACATTCATGAACATGCAAACCATGGAAGCCTGGAGTTAATCCATCAATAGTTCCATCAATAATACAAGAATCTGGAGATACTTGAAGAAATCTTACAACCCCTTTCACAGGGCCAAGTCCCGAACCTATGGATCCTCCAAGCATGGCGACTGCAGCAGACTTTTTCTCTTCTAAAACGAGAACAATTCTTGCAAAAATACCACCAAAATCAACAAGGCCCAAAGAAAAAGTTTTAACAACTCTCACAGGTTTTTACCTAACAATAATAATCTTTTGATTTGGGTAAAATGAGGTAAGACACTTCTTCTGCAAAGTGAATCTGTCATAAAACTTGACAGGCAAAATATTACATATGATACTCTAGAATACAAAACACACTACAACTGTTGAAGCAATTTCTCTAGAGAAGAGATTTCATTAAAAAAAATATTTTGGAAATATTTTTTTATTTAATGAGCTAAAACTAATAACAATACAAGTGGTATTTTGAACCAAACACAATGTCTGCACATATTAAATAGCATGAGGGGAGCATTTCCATGATAAATAAAAAATGAGTTAAAATGGATAATGGATGTTTTGGATTTTAGCTCTTCACATGGGTTTTAGGAAATAAGTAATGTGCACACTTACTTTGAAACCCTATATGTATTACAAATCATCTGTACTAATTAAAACCAATGTAAATAAGAATATCAGTATAAGTGAAAAATAATACAAAATTTCGCTGTCCATATTCCAATTGTATAGTAGGTGAAACGACACACTATTTAAATATAGGTATCATTTGCTACCCAATTAACTCATGACTGCATATGACCGAAGAGAGGAATAACTATACTTCACACTTGAAGAGCAGGTGAGACACTCGCACCAAAACCTTTTAAGTGAACTTTAAAGAAAATGCATCTTATGTTAAACTACTAATACTATTACATGAATAATACAAGTAAGTCACAGTTAATAAAAAGAAAATTTAAAATTATGTCAAGTTGATATAAATATAGATGTACTCACCACCATAACCCTTTAGTATAGCTCGTCGATTGGTTGACTCAATTAACTGTTGGACTTTGTGAGAGGGTAATGAAGTGTCAACAACCACGGACCTTTTTTCCAATGAGATATCAACCTGATGTACTCCATCAACATTGTTTAATTTTTCACTAATAACATTCACACACTTTTCACAGGTCATCTCAACAGTAAATTCTATCTGTCAACAAAATTACGAAACATATTTGTAATTAATAGTAACTGTCCATCATCATAAAAGGAGTGCACTTACTAATATTAAAAGAAACGAGAAAACAAATTGACTGGTTAAGCGAATAATTAATAAAACATTGGCAGTCCAATAATGTTGATAGAACTAATACAAGACAAAATAGATAATAGAAAATCTTTTAAATAATCGTCAAATATCTATTACCTTAGATGACATAGCGGAAATTATAGGTCGCACCGACGATTCTAACGGGGTGCACAGAAAATTAATTACTACTGCATTTAAGTAATCGGAATCACCAGAAAGTATGCTGTTAAACCTCAAATCTTGAAGAATGTAAACGAAGAACTTCTGCGGCTTTTACGATACACAGCCAGTCGGTAGCCGCTGGTAGCCGCTTCACATGCCGCGACATTCAAACGTTCGAGATGGTTCGAGGTTCCACTTGCTCATAACTTGTCACTCTCGCTCAGCTCACACCAGCTCCCGTTCTCATCACAATCCAGTCTCACCAATAGCGAAACGTTTCTGTAAGTTATTACATAACTAGTGATCTGTAAATCGTTCCAAATCTTGGAATATAATAAACTGGGACTATGATAAATTAAATAATGATAAATTTATTGTCAAAAAAGCAGTGCAAACTGTGTATGACCACGTGGAGGACTATAAACTAATTTAGGTAAATAGAGGTAAATGTTCCACTTCTTAAACGGTAATGTTCGCAGAAATAAACTACTCCCTACTAATTTTTTTAAAAGTATAAAGCGATGAATTAAAAAAAATACTACTGCGATTATAGGGACGGTCGGAGGTCCATGCTACCGCATCAGGGGGGCTCCGAGCTCTCTCATTTCCTCTTCAAAATAAAGGGGGCGGTCCGCGCCGGGCCTCTACCTGTACAGGTCTCCAAATGGGTCTATAAAAATCATTTTCACAATTTTAACATAAATATTACCTGAAATATTTATAAAATCGTAAATAGTAAGTTTATTAATTAATGAAACTGAAATTTCAGTTCTTTATGACACATCGAAGCATACAATATGCACTAGAAGGTATGCAACCACGTTTGTGAATGAGGGCCTCCAAAATCTTGTGTGTGAGGTTGGGGAACCTGCAAAAAAAATCCCACCCCGGGCCTCATGAGGTAGGAACACTACTGGTGTAACATGTTTTGAAGGGTGTTATACGACCTATCAACTTCTACTCCGGAGATTCACATGAGTCGATTACATTCCGCGAAATGAATTCCTCCATGTAACCAAGGATATAATGTAGAAGGGTAAGATCAAACCTGTTACCAGAATCATCTTGAATTGTTTGATGAATATCTGCATGACCGAGCAAATTGAATGTTAAAACTCATGGGTATAAATAATCGTAAAAAGAGTTAACAATAGTCCCGATATAATAACATGCACGACATCATGTTGACAAAAATGAATTTAAAATATAAAATTCCACGTCAGGATGCTATCACTGGATCTAGTGCATCCTCAGTCAATGCGTTATCAATGTGTTGTCTTATGGCTCATATTAATTTAGTTTTATGTGTACTCAACTTTGGCACGGTTGTGTACATAAATTCTGTAGCCCCATCCTGGCCCGGGTTTTTCTCCGTTTTTCTTTCGGGTAGAGGCGGATTTCTTATACAGGTTCTCTAGGCTTTGTCTAGGGGCGTGTTTATTGTAATAATAAATCGTGAATTTAGTGNAATTTTTTGCTTAAATTACAAACATATTGACATTCTATTAGTATTATAACTCGCAGCTAACTTTTTATCTTATCTAGGAATTTTTGCTGAATTTTTTTTGAATCCGCATCTGCCTTAGGGCCCTTGATCGGAATTGATGGGATGGTCCCTTGCTTGCTTCCGGAGAGTAAATTAGTTTTTTCCCTCCACGTGGTCATACGCAGTATGTACTGTTTTTTGACATAAATTTATCCATATAAAGCAGGTTATGCACAGTGAAATTGGGTTAAATCTATTTACGTATGCCCTAATTACGTCAATAAAGAAATTCGGTAATAAGAAAGACGTCAATATTTTTTTAAAAATTGTGCTTATTTCTCTTTAATTTTAAGCTCGCAATTGTTGTATTTATCTTGCCATTTGTTCATGATGAGTTGTTGTTGAAAGGGAGAAGTTGTTTGATGGGCGACAGAAGCAGCCCTCGCATCTGCCAAATAAATTCCTTGGACAGACCCTGGCGATTATTAATTGGCATTTATTGGTTTTTAATAAAGGCTTCCCATTTCCCACCTCAACATTCATTGGATGTGCGAAATTTCAAATTTCGAACTCCGAAATTTATTCAAAACATCATCATTTTTAATTCGCTTTCTAACTATGTTTCTGTTTCAACATTTTAAAAGAAAAAATAAATATTTGGATCTCATAGTATGTAGAAGGTACGCCCAAATAAAACATTTAGCTAAAACGCGAAGAAGTTCGAAAACACAATTTTAAAGGTTTATTTATGAAAACTGCCATTTGAAGAAGTTAAGGTTTTGAAATTTTTTCCGATGGAGGGATTACGACACCCCTTATTTCTCGGTATGATATTGTCACGTGGGTCGCTGGCGCCTCTACCATGTCGCGTTGGCTTATAGCGCTACAACAATAATATACACTGTCGCTTTGGTCGTTGCTATGTATATATTTAGAGTTGTCTTTGTCCCAACGTCGGGGGGGATAGTCCCCAGATTATATATTTAAAAGTACTCGCTTGGCAATAGTTGGGGTAGTTCTCTATTCAGGTTTTTGGCGTTTGGTTAAATAAACATTGACACATATAAACTGTAACAAAGGTTTAATAATTGAATCTGCACATGAGCTCGAAGAGAGCTTATGATTGAAAAGTTATAATGATGCTCCCATGAGCAAGTGATTACATAGTTATGTTAAATGCCCTTATCGGAGCGAGAGATCAATATATTGCATTAACATGTTCTAAAGACTCGTAAGGACGTCAAGGTCCATTTAGAATGTTCCATATGCTTCCCATTATCGTCAATACAGACCGTCATCAAAACTGTTGTCGGCTGCACCCCGTGAAGCCGTGCTCTTGCGTCCCGTCGCCGACGCACCCAGTCTCGGGCACGTCACATCGTCTCCAGCGAGTTCCCCATAGCAGAAGAAGGCGAGACGGCCAGGGCAAGGCGGCGAGGGCGGCAAGGCGGCGCAGACGAAGTCGGAGTAGAAGTAGTAGAAGTAGTAATCGTAGCCCAAGTAGATCGAGTGATGCGCGGCCCTCACCTTAAGTAAGCTCGTGGGGGGAGCGCGGGGGATGATGAGCCCTCTGGCCAACACCCTGCTGAGGTGGTGGCAGTGTGTATTCGTAAGAATACAGGATCGTGTGGAGATGGTGGGGATTTTCCGTAGAGATGGAAAAGTTGCACACGGCCCGTCAAAAGACCAGTGGGAAGGGTAGGGCGTTGTCCGTAGGTTTAGATGCATTTAGGAAGAAGGAGGGAGAAACGTCATATGGGGGGGGGTGCTATGGTGCGGCTGCCACGCACGGTCACGATGCCATGTGTCACCTTCTGGAAAATTACGCGTCTTTCCCACAAGAAAACAGGAAGTGGTTCCTATCTCTCGCGGCTGGGCACCGCGTTCGAAGGAGAGGCCCTGTTGGGGGCAAGTAACCTCCTGAATGTATCAAGACGAATGCATGTCACTATCAGCNCGAAAAATCCTGGGAGACTCCCACGCTACGAGACGAAGGGTTCTGTGAGGGAAGCATCATGTCGCTTTGTGACAATATTTCAATTCACGGTATTTTCCCAAAATAATATCCAGCGTCCACCTCTAAAAACTCCTGTCCACTTCGTTTTAAATATGCTGAACATAATTACCATCCGATCAATTAGTTCGGCCAGGTAGTAAGAGTACGTAGGAGCATCCAGACTGACTCCCAAGTCCATTCAGCCAGCTGTAAAATTAGTACCGGTTCTATCCTGGGGTCAAACCAGCCGGAGCGAGATTCTCGCCACATCTCCTCCTCCTAGTGCTGAGGTCTAGTAATTGCGAAGCTCTACACTCCATGAACCTCTTGAGCACCTTCGTGGTCAGGTTAGGTTAGGTTACGTCAGGTTGACATTTTTATGTAGGAGACTTTTTAAACGAAAAGAAAATGAATAACATTTCGACATTAAAATTTGACACAATTGAAACTAATGTATGGAAATCTGAAAGAGTAATCGATGAAATTATTTGAAATTTCAAAGAAATCTTCTTAAGAATTATTTCAACTAAAATGCAAAGCACGGTCAATATTGATGAATTACGAGAGCTGGAAAACAATTAAAATTGGCTGCTAATCAGTAGATGTGAATCTTCACATGCTTAGCTGGTGACTCATGTATTCGCCCGAGCAGTGGCGTAACTATCAAAGTCGGAGACCCCGGGTAAAATGCAGCTCGGGACCCCTTAGTGACCTATGTTATAGTGTTTTTAATAGAGTTAAATTTAGAAATATATTTAGTGAATTTTTTACAGTAAAAAATGTAAATATTAATAAAAGTTTAGTAATTTTATTAAATAATATTTACATGCCATATATTTTAAACGCGGTAATTGTATAAAAAATACAATGATAGATTTATATTTTCATGCGATGTACTTTCATTTAGAAAATGTTTTAACTAACTGATGTGCTATGCTACTTAAATCATTTGAATTCTCATGTTCGATGGATAAAACACTTAAACCGCTTAATCTGTCTTCAATTTCTCCAGTAATTTTTGACGAGCTTCAGTTTCGAAAATGACCGTTCAGCAGTGGTATAGTTAAGATAGCATGACAACTGTACAGATATCCGGAAAACTGGCCGATAGCGTAAAAATATCAATTAGTTAAAATTGAGGTTATGAAAAAATTTCCTTGATTAATAGACGTAATACGACTAGATTACATAAAATTGTTTTTAATACCCAAATTCTCTTGTTTGAATAATAGTTTTTTTATTGAAGTTGATTAAAAAGGTCTCCTATTACTTCCAGTTCCCGAGAGACTGGGGGCCCCCGGGCAATGTCCTGGTGTACAGAGTGCTAGTTACGCCACTGGGCCCAAGTTCGATTGCGTTATGTGAGGTGTACAATACTTTGTACGTATAATCAACGTGAGAGAATCGTAGAACCAAAATTATATAAAGGCTGTGGAGAACATTGTTTTCAAGTACATAACCTAAAAGTGAAACGAAAACCAAAGAATTCAGAGGTCTTAACTATGCGCTTCGTCTATTAAGAGTGAATTTTCCTTCTGCCTGGATTTTAAAATAATTCGTAATTACGTATATATTAGCTCACAATTCTTTTTGTAGGTTTTCTTCGAGGTATTTCATTCTTGAAATTATCAAAAGTGAAAATTTAATACGAAAATAGAGACATGGAAACTATGAATTTAGAATATTATATAAGAACCCCGGGTAACACCGGACAAAATGAGCTCAAGAGAATCCAGACCCGTCGAAAGATGTTAATACCAGGATGAGCAGTAATGATTGTTAAAGCTTTTTTAGGGATCGTCAGCAACTAGGTCATTAGAGCCCTTAAAGTTTTTTTTTCTTTCAAATCCCGGGCAACGTCTGTTAGTTCTGCTAGTACATGTGCAATTATTTGCTCTGAAGTTTTGTTTAAACTAGTTCTAGATGTTAGATTTTTAAATACTTTCTACATCATACATTTTTACAGCTGATAGGCGTGTATGATATATTTTGTGAACTATTTTGCAAGTAAAATATTGAAATCCAATTTATATCCTTAATTTTATCTTATTTCTCAGTAGAACAACTTTTACAAAATTACATCAAGTATTTCGCCGATTTACCCAATACGGTGGGGAATACACGCACAGGTATGATAAATGAATCAGAAAGCAAATATTAAAGGTAAAGCTTAGACAAATGGGTATTGCATTGCAAACATTTGATGTTACCCAAATTTTGAACTCTTAGAGATTTTTCATTTCTTTAATGGGAATAATACATATTCATATTCATTCAGTGCGTGATATTCCCCCATTAACATTTTCGGACAAAAAGAAATTAAAATTGCATTCATTTTTCAATCGATTGATTTATTTAGTTTCTGTTTTAAAATTAAGTGTTGTACGTTGGTCAATGGTGGACGCTATTCCACTTAAAACGCTCCTATTCCGATCGAATTCCACAATTTTTCTCCGAGGGTTCGTGTGGAGCTGGGATTCAGAAGAGCAAAACTCGTAGTATTGCTCTGAAATCTGGCCTGTGTTGACGCCAATGACGTCACTGCTCGACAAAAACTGCACCCGTCGGTTAAATTTCCGCGAGTTTAATAAACATTCACGAGCTGAATTTCAATAGAGCCCTTAATCATGAGAGAACCGCCACAGGTAGAGACATAATGTGGAATTTCTCATATCTCGGGAAAATACTGCGCGCAGTTTCTCATAATGATTTGTATCAGGTGAAGTAGGTCACGGGATTGTCTCGTGTCACCTTCGCTGTCTTCCACCAATAAGACGAGCATCGAGTGATAGCTGGCGCCAAAATGAGCTATGAGAATTGTGTGTAGTAATAGCTGTTTTGAGAAATTACGTGCTCTAAAGTTGTGGACATGGTTGGCGGTTCTATCTAGATGAAGAACTCTATATTTCTGGAGCAACCGCTTGACTCCGACAGTAACAATCAAGTTCCAGATTTCATACTTCACGTAATGGGAGAAAATTAAACAAACGCGCCTCATCTCCGCAATAAGTGAAACAAATACCTTTCAGAGCTCATGAAGTCCTTAGAGGCGTGGACAGCGGATGATAAATTAACAAAATGTTTAAGTCGCAACAACATAGCCTCAGATACTTAATTCCAAATTAGTTATTATGAATTAATAAAATGTATTTTAGATAAGCTTATGAATTTAATGATCCTATTCGAAAAATTTGAGTCGGTTTCCAAGTATTTTGGGTTGGGTGCCCCTCCCTCAGCCACATCCATGAATCCTTAGAAAGAAATTTATTTCGTAGAGAGTTCACACGTCTCATTGAAAATTTATCGATTTTAAATGAATGAGATTTGTCCTTAAATGTATTTGCCCCGAAGAGGCAAAAAAGCAGAATACTTGGATACATACACAAATGTATCATTGCATTAAACCCGTATATAGGGGAGTTACTGATGGGATCCCCAAATTTTAGAATTCCGCGTTCCCCTAAAATCTCGTTGGAAAGTGAAAATTTCACAACGAAACCACTGAGAATTAAGAAGAAATTGTTCCAAAAGAACGTGGAACGATTAAAAGAAATCAGTCTTTAAAAACATATTTGTAAACCAAACGTACTTCTTATTCCTCAGTTCGAACAAAAATAATAGTAAATTTATTGTCAAAAAAGCAGATTAAACCCAGAGAACAGTAAAATAGTATGACGTATATCTTCACTGATTATTGGATGACTCAGTGGCGGATCCCCGGAAAAGGGTGAGATCCAGTGAGAGGGAAACCGCGGTTTGTAGCTCACTTCACTCGACGTAGCGTACTTCGAGTGTATTTGCCAACACGACCAAGTGTACAAACGTTTCAGCACGCTCCCAACAACAAATTCTATAATATTGACATAATACCAACAAATTCATATTAAATAAAACACTAAAAAGTTATTTCAGAAGTTCATACTATAGATTATTCCGTATGTTTTGCTTTTATACATCGTAACTATTAAATAACACTGAATTCGAGATTTACTATTATTTCAATAGATGCCACCCCTAGGCGAGCCTCTACCCGAAGGAAAACCGGAGAAAAACCCGTGTCATAATGAGAACCATCTCGAAGTAAGAATGGGAAAGTCCAGTATAAATAGCGGTAAAACCTGTAGCACACACGCAAAAAAAAAAGAAAAGAAAAGGTTTTTATGATTCCAAATTAGTCTTTGAAGCATTGCATTTTCTGACCAAGTTCTCTACAGCTTCCTGTCGATTCTTCGCCACTCCATTACGTTCGCTATGGCCGCCCCAGCGCATTTTCTTCCAAAGTAACATGCATATAAAATTAATCGCCGCACATCCAGCGCTGTTTGCAGTGGGTAGGTTTACACCACCCCCCTCCCCCCCTCCGGACTCAACAATGTTACTTTCTAGGACTGTGATAAAAACTAGTGAAAATAATAGTTGTGCTAATAATTTTTGGATACAGGTAGTTGAAATGCCTCCCTTCTCCAGGAAAATAAACTATTATACTGGAAATATTAGAATGAGGTTTCATGTTTCCTCTGCTTGAGTTGCGCGTATCACATTGATGTGGAATACTTATTTAAAAAATCCTCCATGACTCCCACAGCAATAGCTTGTTTTGCTTCCAATACGAGCCAGCTCAGGCAAACAGCCTTCAATCCGCTTTCTTTTATCAAATCTGAAAACTTCTAGGCAACACTTTGTCTATAAGTAACGAACATGAACGCAAACTCAACTCTTTTCCTGTATTACAGAAACTTCGTGTCTCCGGTGAAAAACAAAACAGTTTGCATGTCGATCTCCATACACGACGAGGTGGCCGAGTGGTTAAGGCGTTGGACTGCTAATCCGATGTGCTCTGCACGCGTGGGTTCGAATCCCATCCTCGTCGAAATTTTAATGGGACAAGACACGAAACCCTCCCAAACTCTCGAGCTGACAAGCAATTATGAACTATCGTAATATAGAATTATCACAATACGTATGCAACTATTGATACTTTCTATTCTGCAAGAATCAAATACGAATTAGTTGCGTAGCTTATCAGTTTAGACATTCTTTTGGGTGGGGGGACGAGGTGGGAAATGTATTAATAAGAGGTATATAAAGTTGGTCATCAATTTTCGAATTTGATCGAGAAGCTTGCGGCTTTTCCGAACCCAATCTTTCACGTTTTAGTTTCATTTCTATATTTCTAGTTATCTTATAAATGTAAAGAGACTATCAAACTCAAAGTCATAGGCCATCGGAGATGTTTGAGCGGGTTCCCCCCCCCAAAAAAAAAACCGGTTCACCCACCACAAAAAATCACCCACCTTCAGGTGGGTGACCATAAGCAGTATCGTACTTACGTAACGGCGGTCCGTCCCGGACCTCCACCTGGCACCCGTGCTCGGATCTTCTGCACTAGCGTTATATAGCGGCCGATGCTAGTACAATTTTCCCGTTTTGGTTGTAGCGCCCAAGTAATCTGTGTTGGACCACCATGGACCACTGAAGTTCNATTTGCGGAGTGATGAATGTTTATAATTGAATTATATTTTTGATTTAAAATATTCACCAGTCCTACGAATAAGTTAGTCCACGTATTTCCCGTTGCGTAGTTTATTGTCCTGCACGTGGTCATAAGCAGTTTGTACTGCTTTTTTGACAATAAATTTATTATTTATTTATCTTCAGTGGCGGGGATTAGGGGGGAGCAGCTGTCCCTCCTTTCTTTAGGAAAGATGAAAAAGTATATATAAACATATTTCTTTCTTTTAAACCCTGCATTGCTAGCGTGAAAGTATTGATTTTGTACTACAAATCGTGAATGAAAAAAAATGTATTTCGCAAAAAAAAAAAAAAAATCGCCGAGCGCTGGTCGCAAGGTCATTGTATTCCGCGGCTGACACAAAAGACCGTTGACATTTTTAAATTACGGAAAAGCTTAATTCTAGTTTGAAAAAATAGTTCGCAGGTTCACACGGACTAACCCTGAAGAACGCGTGTACCGAATTTCGAAGGACTAAACCTTTCGGTCTCGACGGGGCGCGCACAGCTGACACCGAAACACGCTTCAAAATTAAAGAAAGAAAAATATCTATACCGAACACGTGAGACAAATTTGAAAGCTGTGCGTGTGGGGAGAGAGAATCAAAATGTGGTTTACCGTTTAATAAAAAAAAAATATCAAAATCAAATTGTGAAACAAATTCTTGGAGTTGCAAAGTAAAAACATGAGTCCTGAATTGTCACAGTTGAAACATTCCTATGTATTCTTATGAGAAAATAAAACCAATATTGGGAAAAGTGGTTCTCTGTCAGAGGATACTGAATCAAAATCATTCCTACTAATTTGCAAGTAAGGAGATGGTTGCTTGTACTGCAGAGAACCATCCTCATTTGAGATTTCCTTTTTCTTTACTTTTTCTATTCAAGGTAACAAAGCAAACAGGTTTGATTCACTCAACTGTTCAACCCAACTGAGAGGGGTTTCCCTCCCCTAATCCAGACCAACGTCAGTTTGGTACCTTCCATTTCCCAGCAACCCAATACATCTCCTTCCCAATTCCTTTGTCCATATCGTGTAATTTGGTGGAAGAGCCATCCTCGGATGTGCATATGGACTACTGCACAGGGTGGCAAATTCCTAAGAATATTTAACATGAAAAAGCAAAGAACTGAAAATTTGATTAATTTGATTGTAAAAGACAACCCAAGGCAGTTACATTTCAGATTTTATGACCCAAAAATTTGTATTTGTAACATATGTCTACATAGATAAATGAATGAAAAAAATTTCAATTATTTATATAGTTTACACATCTAATCGTTCCTCATTATTATACAAAAATGTTATTCTCTAACAAAATTTTTATAGGGGGAGGCACTCACTATAACTTGGCCCTGGAAAGAACAGGTCTGATGGCTAACTCTCATCAATAAAAAAGAAAGATATTATATGAGTAATAAATATAAATAAATCTGTGCAATTTGCAAATCATAGTCACTTTTAGAAGCTTGCCATTAGCTGACTTCCTTAACCTTTTCTCATTTTTGTCACTGGCACAAAAGCAACTAAACAGCTTAAAATGTGCTCTGCCTAAGAAGTGTTCTATGGTGCCTCCAAGGTCTTAGAAGAAAGTTAAATTAAGGAGAAGCTAAATCTTCGTTCTAAAAAATTGTTCACAATACTACACAGACCAACTCCAACAGTAATACTCCTTTAACAATTGCACTGTTGTATTAACTATTCCTGTGGGACATTCCATTTTGTCAAAGAAACGGTGACCAGTTGCATTCTACAAAATTATTTTTCTTTATACATCAAGTCTCTTCATTATATCTCTAGAAATAATGAGAATCCAAAATTGGCTGTAACAATAAATGTCACCTTTACTTTTTCACACAGCTTGAAGTGTTCACGGCGTTCCAATTAATGTGTGTATTTTTCAAGATATACAAAATGAGATTAAAGAGAATTTAAATTAACCTTCTATTGCCAACAAATTTTTATTGAATATATTTAACCATACCTCCCTCTCACCATCATCCCACCATTGTACTTTCCACTTGAAGGTGTCAGAAACTTTGGAAGTGATGAGGTGGTACCCCTAATCCCAACCAAAAGCAAGAAGTCTACACAATATTCTAAACAACACTACGAGCAAACAGTCCAGGGGGCGAGTTATGTGAAAAAATATCGGGTAGGACTGTAGGACTGTACAGTAGTTGAAACATGACAAAGAAATGGACATGTCCAATTACATTTGTCCAACAAACATGAATACCTCTATCCACATTGTTGCATGCACTGCGAACGTGAACATCAAGTTGCTAGGACAGGAGGGCGACTTTACAGTGACTGCATAAAAGACACTGGGTTGGCTCTATGATCGCTCAAATACATCGGCAGTCAAATTAACGGGCTTCTCTCGATTCTTCGAGCAACCCTGCTGAACCTCTGTCCAACCACTAGAGTTTGTGTATGCATCATGCTAATCAACTCATCCTGTGTTTATTCCCTCCCCGCCCTTTCCCCAAGCAGCAATGGAGCCGACACCCTGAAGTCGCTGTCCATCTGAGCGTCTGCTGACTATGTATGTTATATTAATGAAAGATATGAATACCCAATTTTGTGTAAGGTATTTTCCCATGGATCATCCCTCTTCACACCACACTATTTGTCCTCTCTCGCAAGCAATCCCATAGATCGCTCTGGCCAACATGACAATGTCTTCTTATAAACACACCTGAAACTTTTTTTCTCTGTATGTAACGTGTAGATACTTTTCACAGTCTCTCCTTCAACAGAAGTGCAAGCAATGGGGGAATATTCATTGTGAAAGTACTGCACGGTGTTGCATCCCAGCATAACACGCCGTATGATAACTCTCAGTCAGGTAAAAATGGCAACAAGCCGGGAATTGAACCCAAGAGTTCTGCATTGATTGCAGGGGTGTCAACCACAACACCACCCGTTTGCCTTCCACAATTGTACACCATTTCCACTCAGACGTAAACCCCTGAAGACCTGATAAACATCCCTATACAGGTCTGGGTAGAAATGGGGTACGGTTGTGGAAGGCAAACAGGTGGTGTAGTGGGTAACACCCCCGTGATCAAAGCAGGGGTCCCGGGTTCGATTCCCGGCTCATCGCTATTTTCACCTGACTGAGAGTTATCACATATCTTCTCCATGTGTAGGGTACACGGAAGAAATATATGCAAGCCATATCATAAACAAAAATTAAATAAAAAAATAATAGCCTATTATGTCAACAGAATGAGGAAAAACATCTTTTTTTACTCTCTTCATTCATAATCATTATTGTTGTTATTATTATTTAGAAGTATATTACATTGTTAAAATGTCATTTAGAAATATATTACAATGATAAAATACAATAATATTAAAAAAATATTCCTTTTCATATTTATGAAAATATCAAGTTACAATAATTTTACCAAAACATTGAGAATATTTAAAGGTGTCTCATGTCATATGTCATTCTCTCAAAACAAATGGAAGTCGAAAGAAGTCAAGCAGTTTTGTCATCACTCACACAATAAGTTAAGTAAATGTGAACAAAGCATGTGTATAATAGTATATTACAATGTATATAAAATTTGTTAAAAAGGGCAACGAAATAAGTGTCTNAAGTTAAGTAAATTTGAACAAAGCACGTGTATAATAGTATATTACAATGTATATAAAATTTGTTAAAAAGGGCAACGAAATAAGTGTCTCCACTTCGCTATTTTTCTGGGAGCTTAACTTTACTGTCTGCTCACATCTCTCACTTGTAGACACACAGAAAAAATATCTTCCCAAGGCGACTGAATAGCACCCACCAATGACTTCACACACACATGGGTTTCAAAAGTTAGATGCCAAATTTCCTGACTCTGATTCGTTTCATCCACAAAGTTCAGAGACAGAGCCGACTTGTTAGTCTCCTGAAAAATGCCAAATATTCTCATAAATACACATGGAATTTCGCGTCAAAAAGAAGCATGCGCTTGGTAAAATTCAAAATCGATAACATTAAACGGCAAACACCTCATTTTGTGATGCAATTTTAGAACTTTTAATACACGCAAAAAATAATTAAAATTGTTTCACCACATATCTTTTGACTCAATGGAGTGGGAAATCACAAATTAACACTTGGCACAATAAACCATTTCAAAAATAGAAAATTACCCCAAGAAAAATTAGAAAATTACCCATAAGAAAAGCATTGAATTGCAAATAACAAGGACAAGTCGTTGATCTCTGTGAGATATCCATGCCTGGATGGGGCAAAGTCTCTAAGAATAACCTACAGTGAACTTGCAGGGGATCAAGCCCAAAATTTCCCAATGGGGCCACAAAATTTGATAGCTTTTCACGTGAATGTCCCAGTTCATATATAGCTGTGACTACTGAAAAGCAAAACCTTCCTTCCCTCTATCCAGCTCCTGCTAGTATCGATAACTCTTATCTATTATTAACTACTTCTTCTAACCCCTCCACGTGGGCCAAGTTGTTGGTAAACCCAACTAACCGGCCAACCTACTAACAATGACCTACCACCCAACACATAAATCTTATCGCTCCATGCAGATAAGCTTCAATAGCATGCTATATACAAATACAACAACAATTTTAAAAAAAGAAAAAGCCTCAAATGTAGGTAAGTGGTAACGCCCCCCAGTGAGCAAAGCAGATCAATTGAATACAAGAAAAAGAAAAACAAATGAACAATAAAATGTAATAACATCAAGAGCTAATAAAAATTGGCTATTTGACAAATTGTTTTTCCCTATCATACTAGATACATTTAATTTTTTAATTTTGTTTTAATGGTTTAAAACAATTATATTGATTGAAGATGATTTGTAGATTAAAACTTAAAAAGTTATTATAAAAAAAATGCACTTGAATATCTAGTGTAAGGCCCTGCTAGTATGAAATAAGCTGACCAACTTGTTTTGTAAAAATCTCTGCACACAGACAAATGGTGAGTAAAGTGACATTTCAAACTCCCTTTCGGAATAAAGGATCTCCAAAACAAGCTTATGTCACAAACACTCAATCCAGATTTTTTTCCTCATTTTTCCCCTACACAAACTTTTTGAGAAAGAACAATGGACAAAGGAAAAAGGAGAAAACATAGAAGAAAGAAAATCTCTAATAGACACTAACCACTTCCAGAAGATTGCATATTTTCTGAGCAGTCACAACCTTAATATCTTCATCCTTTGATACAACAGGAGAAAACCAACATAAATTTGAATCTGTAATTAAAATATCTCTCATTCTCACTGCAATAACACCATAATTGACAGCATAGTCTGAAAAAAAACAAAAAAAAACAAAAGTTCTTATGTTATTTCTCTCTATTATAACTGAAATAATTAGAAACAGTTAAAATTACTATTCTTATAACTTATACCTATCTATGCGTTTTTATCAACTAAAACATTAAGATAAAAAATTTCATTTAAAATACAAAATTTTAGAAACGTAGCTTCTTTAAGAGCTTACAAAGATAAAAGGTTTTTCATTGTTTTAGTAGATCTAGGATGTTTAGTAACCTTTCTTTGATTCAAGACTATTTGAGGCACCCATCTGCTAGTACTACAGAACAGGCAAGATCTAATCGCCATGCTTTAATTTTTCATTGACAAACATTACCTTTCTTATCCGATATACTGAAGCTGCTGAAAACACCCACAAATTGAATTGGAGACCCATCTTCACTGGAGGCGTAAGAGGATACCTCTAATTTGCGTAATCGCTGAGCTTGATAATCCTCACCTTCAAATAATATTTTACATGACTTAGGCAATGCTGCTTCTGCAAATTGAGAGAACAGTACATAATATTATGAAGCCCAGCAAAGCGAATAAAAAATGAAAATGAAGAAAGGGCACACTAACAGACGACAGATGATAGATACACAAACAAATGTAGCAATAGAACAAAAGCCCAGACAACAAAATAAGTACATTCTTAAAGACGTATGACATTTTATCTAAAAAATTGATGTTTTCAATGTATGTCCATTCAAATTTAAAAAGACTTTCCTCTGTACTAAAATATAATTCTTATGTTTAACATATTACAATATAGGATGAAACAACGAGACGTGGGCTAATAAAGTTTTTTCTATGCCCCAAATTCAAGTCCACGAGGTTCACAGAGAGTAGAGCTACTCAATCTTTCAACACGAAGAGGAGGAGACAAGACACTAACTCTTCAAGAAATACCCCTCATTTTATCACAGGCTGTGTGGGCCTGGGAGCCAGTCTGGACATTAAGAGGATCAGCAAAGATCCAGAATCCCTCACAAATTTGAATCATTTTATCTCCTTGTCTATATGCCAGGGATGTACTTCTGCACCCTAGTATTCTCAATCAATGAAAATGACTAATGGGTTTACATGCAAATTATAGTTTTTGCAAAAAAGAGAAAAACTGCATCTTAAGTAGTCTTCCTATCCTTATCTTCCCTTTACAATATTTCCCTATTTTTTGGAGCGGAACCAGATGCCGGCAGAAACCAATCTCCTCCTATTGCAATTACTTCCTAGTTCATATTGCAGTAAAATTAACTACTTCTCTTACATTACTTAGTAATAGCATGTTTTTCTCATCAAATGTAGAAGAATGAAACAAAATTTCAACCATAGTTCTACAACGACCTGTTACCGCGATGGTAGCTCACCGAAGTATCCTGTCTTATTCACCCGTTACAATGAAGATTAAAACTATTTCTTTGATGAACTGCTATATCAATAATGGGATACTGTAGAATAATTAAATTTTCTTTACCTTATCTATCTTGGACAAAAAAAATGTTTCATCATACAGGTAATGGTTAATGTTATGGTAATTTATAATAGCGCAAAGGTTCTCCGAGAATTTCAATCGAGGGTGACCAGTCACAGATGTTCATCTGGCCTAGCCCGAAACAAAAGTAAAGAGTCCGGGTTTTTCTATCCTGCCCCGTGTTTTTCTCCGTTTTTCCTTCGGGTAGAGGCGGATTTATTATACAGGTTCTCTAGGCTTTATCTAGGGGCATGCTTATTGTAACAATTGTGAATTTAGTGTTTTTTCAACTCTTATGATTTTTAAACACTATACTCAGAATAATCTATAGTTCGATAATAACTTGTACATGTAAATTTACAAACATATTTGAGTTAAATTACAAACATATTAACATTATATATGTATTATAACTCGCAGCTAACTTTTTATCTTATCTAGGAACTTATGCAAAAAAAATTTGAATCCGCCTCTGCCTTAGGGCCCTTGATCGGTATTGATGGGATGGTCCCTTGCTTGCTTCCGGAGAGCAAATAAGTTTATTTTCCTCCACGTGGTCATACGCAGTTTGTACTGTTTTTTTACAATAAATTTATTTTTATTAGAGTCTTCAACGACAGATAAAGGTAGGTCTACCTTACTGACAGCTTTCCTTTGTCGAAGACTACACATCGATAGAATTGTAATGATAACTTTCAATAGGTTTTTTTTCTGGTACAATTTACTTGGAAGAACTCTCAATTGTAATTGAGTTATCAGCGCGCCAGCAACATTTTTTCATCATGATAGGCAAAACAAGAAAAGCAATTGATAGAAGAAGAATGATTGGAGTGGAGATGGAGGTGCAAGAGAAGAAAGTTAGTAGAGAGAAAGAGAGATGGCAACAGCCCAAAGAGAAAAGGAATCATAGTACAAGAGAATATGCATAAGAAAGTGCTCATGAGATCACCTGCAGCTTGAAGAAAGGCTTCTGATCGAGCAGGATCCTGCAGAAAGAACAGCATGTGATGTGTCTCTTCTCCGCTGACAGCATCAGCATCTCTGGCATCCCGTAGACTGATGCCGATTCCTTGCGTCCAGGGCAAGACGAAGGCACAGCACAAGGCACGCAGAGGCCACTGCGCTTGTGAGCGTAGCCACTCGGCTACAGCGTCTCTGCATCAAAGCATACACTGCTCAAATCATCCACACAGATATATTCTTATAATCTTGAAATATATTTCATACTCTGGTACTGATAAAATAATGAACACCCCTACACATAGAATTAATGTGAAGTGTGCCAGATGGTCATATTTTTATGAAAACCACTCAAGAAATCCAGTTTCAGTACTGAGTGGTATTTTTATGCAAGATAGCCTGTGGCTGCAATATTTACATCATAATTATTGTGTCTATTAGTTATATTAACATGTATTTCGAATCATCTTCAAGAAAGTGCACAATTCTAAGAACTACCATTTATTTCTGTTATTTGATACACTTCAATGTTGTTGATGTTCCAATTCAATTTGATACACTAACCACGAACTTCCTGAAGGAAATGAATATAATGTGACAGTGGAGCATAAATTAGTTTTCATTGTTTCAGACCATCGATTACTATTAGAAGTTTGAATTCCTTGTTGGTTTGAAAACAGTTTTGACAATATCTCTCTGCTTGTTAAAAATGTCATTTTTTTTTAGTATTTAAATAATCTTATATTGCGATTGTCACAAGTTTGAGCCTGGTAAAGAAATTGTCAATATGTAATTGGTTCTTTACTCTGAAGTATTTCTCAATAAAACAGATGCATCGAAACTACTGATTTCAAAACTACCACTGAGTAAAGGATAAAAGTAACACTTTTCTAACCATTTTCTTAAAGGGTTTCACCTATATTCCTAGGAGTGACTGATGAAGCGGTACAGTACATTATCATCAATGGCTTTGCACTAAGACATAACATCCTTTTTGTTGGGTAACATAATATCTATTTATAAAAATACATAAAAAATAAATAAATTTATTGTAAAAAAAGCAGTTACAAACACCGTATGACCAAGTGGGGGATAATAAACTAATTTACTCTCCAGAAGCAGCAAGAGACCCGAGGCAGAGGCATTGCTGTGGGATTTGCTGCAATACGACACTTCAGTAGTGCAACAATGGAGTTCGGTCTCTTTGGAAGTTTAATTGTTATGTAATAGAATTTGCACAAAAATCTAAATACACCTTAATGTGTACTCTTTTGAACAAAAACAACTTGAAGTAGGTTTGTTATGCTTGATAAGTTTTCGGAAAAGTTTTTAACTTTTTCACTTAACACTCACAAAACAAACTACAATAAAGTTAGGAACTAAATATAACTAGTGAATCAAAAAATACTCTGGAAACTAAAATAACTAAGAAGATTGAACTTAAAAATACAGAGAGAACATTCACAACAGCAGCTAATGCCTCAAAGTATTAAACCATCTTCAGTAAACATAGAATTGAAGTTGCAATTTTAATCACCTTCCTTACAATACAAAGGGAGTAATCACTTTGTACTGAAATAACAATTACGAAGGATGTAATTACATCTGACATACCATGTACTTGCATAATTATTTTAAAAGCTTTTTTTTCTCTGTGAATAATATTTGTTTTTGAGATGATTCCAATGAGTATGCAATCAACTTGTGTGATAATGGGAAGAGGGTCATTATTTCTGAAAGTCAGTAAGCTAGAGAGTCACCATCAACTTAAAATAGATTACATCAAAGACTATTGTGATGCATAGAGATGAATTGTTAAGTTATTTGGAACATCTGCTCTAAAATATTAACAATTCATCTCTATGCATCACAATAGTCTTTTATGTAACATACTTCTCCATCACAATAGTATTTACACATACTTCTCCATCCCAATCACTCGAAGCAACCACACATGATGTGAAGATACAACCAAAAGGCTGGGAAATGTTTTCTTCGAGCCCATGTTTAATACTTCAGCCTGTAACATACATACATACATACATAAGGATAAAAGAGCAATGTATTGAAAACAGACATGATGAGTATTCATCTAATTCAGGATATTAACAGAAGTTTATGATGATTATTTCTGACAGATAAAAAGACTACATGAACCTAAAGCTAGTAACTTACAAAACAGTTAATTATGAAGTTATGAATTAATGAAAGAATTTTATAAATAATAAAGAAATAATGAAATAAATAACAATTATTGAATAGAATTAAGACATCCCGCCACATATATTATATTGTCAAAACAACACTATATAAGAAAAAATTAATTACCCGTAAAACTAGAAGAAGATTTTCATCTTCAGCCTGAAAGAGTTCTTGTAAAAAGTACAGATGAAGACGGTGGTCTGCATGACTAAAATCAGTGTATGAGTATTGAATGAAGTCATTCTCGCCATCATTAGAAATATCATCAGTCTTTGTGGATAGTTTCTTGTCAACACTTTCGAGAAGACCTATTAAAATAACAATAAAAACCTTTATATTATAAGGAAAAATACTTTCGACATACTTCTACACCTTCATTAACATTCTCGTGTTTTTAATATATTATATATTAAATAAATAATTAAAAACTTACGACATTTTATGGACAAATAATATTTATATTTTCTGTGAAAAGTAACAACATTTCGATTTGGATTTAAGTCGTCTTGAGGTGATCAAGTAATAACAAATTATAACAATAAACATAACAACAGGACAAATGAATTTATTTATTTAATTAGATTATATAACTGACATTAATGGTAGTAGAATGATATATCGACTCTGCACATCTAGTCAGGTCCACCACGGTTCTATCTTTCCTCACCGACTTCATTTAGGTACAGTTAACAAGCCTGCTGAATCCAACATAAGTTAAGTTAACTTTATACATAGGTCCCAAAACAATTTTAGAAATTTTATTGAATAATTTTGGTATAAGTAATTAAATAGTTCATTTTCAATTCTAAATAATATTGGTAAAACATTTTGGCTATGAATATTTGGAATAATTTACTAATATTTATTAGACGAAGCCAAAATACCATACCCTTACTTTCTTTCACTTCCACTTTCTTTTTAAAGAGGACACAGAAAAATTTGAGGGTTATTCATAAAAGTGAATTAAGTGAAGCAACTGTTGTCTATTAAATATTTCACAACAAAATTAATCCAGTGCAGACAAACAAAGAAACAGGCAAGCAAAGCGAGTGCAAAGACAATGAGAGGTGATGTAAGTTAACGAGAGCTGGGAAGATACCTTCAAACATCTCCTGAATGCTGGGAATCGGTTCAAATCTGTACAACGGTGCGTCTTCCATCGCCTTCTCCAATAATTCTTGACTGGGCCAACTCTTGTCGTTATTGTGCTGAGCAGAGAGGCCGTCCGTCCCGTCGGACCCGGAACCGTCTCCAGCAGAGTTGGACGTTTCGTACGTGGTGCAAACACTCTCTGTGAGAGAGCCTGTGAGAGAGAAGTGTTAATAAAAGGAAGGTTAGTTCTCAAAGGTCGGAACCCACTCTCGGTAATTAGTCAAAAATTAGTAAGAGCTTCTTTTGCCACATTTCAATCAATACTTGTTTTACTATTACAGAGCACAAATACATTTAAGATTAAGATGTGATAATATAAAGATCTCAACCCACATGTGTCCGAGGGCTCCTTAACAACCCACTCAAGATTTTCTCTCATACTTTATGTGTTGACTGTTCATAGACCTGCGAGTTCAGTGTTTCTTTCAAGAATTTTATAACTTTTGTTATTAGTTTGTTGTTCACGTTAGGCAAGTGGTATTGAAGTAGTGACAAATGATCATTGCAAATGATTTTCCATGTGCAGCAACATATTTCATGTAGAGTTAAGTAATGAGAATTAACGACAATTAGATACTATTTTACGAATTGTTTGTGTAAAAAAGTAACAATGAAGTGTAAAATATTAAATGGGTCCCAAACAATCCCCAGCCAAATGTGATATCAACTCATTACAAAGTCCTGGGCATTTGGATTAAGGTAGAAAAGGGAGCCTTAAAATCTTTTATACCAGCATAAATAAACACACTTCTTTCTTTTTACAAAAATTTTAATACCATTTACATTATCAATCAGTAAAACTATTATAAATACTTCAACAGGAAATTATTGAAATTGGGAAGCTAACAGCTACAAATTTGACTTTCTTGTTCGTAATTTTGCTAAAAGGGGGAAAGTGTTTCCAATAGCCCTCTCTGGTTAATTACAATTCCCGACATTCATTGTGTTAACTGAGGGTGGACCAAACATCACGTTCACCAAGATAGTCCCGTTTTTTTTGTTTTGTTTTTTTTCTTTCGCTATTACCCCAAGAAATTATTTCAAGACTCATTACGATCGCTCTCTCCCTCTTCCCTTTGTACATTCCTCAGGAATAAATGAGGTGTTCAATAGCCAACCTAATTAACTCCATGAAAATTAAATTGTACAATACTAATGATTAAAGTAATTTATCTGTTAACATTTCTGACAAAATGCTCAGATGCCAGAGCAAGCAGAGTGCATTCTATCAATAAGTGATTGAACAGAGCACTTAATTATCTTGAAGTCTACAACATTCATTATTATTTTAACACAATGTCACGAGTAAATCAGAATTTAAAAGAAAGGGGCTAAGGAAGTTGCTTTCTGAACCCCCAAAATCATCATTATATAATAAGTTTACTCTTGATTACATTATTTGCAGAAAAATCTCATTTTGAAACAAATAATTAAAGATGATTTCTGGTGTTCCAGCCTTATGGATGAAGGAATGAAAAACATTACTGGCCATAGTTATCACTTTAGGAACGTATGTACTCTTACATACATTCAAGCAACAAGGTGGACATTACCCAACAAGATGAGTAAATTCTCTGAATCTATTTTGAAGTACAATAAAATAAATATTTTTGAAAGAGAGCATTTTGATATCATTGATTTCTAGAACTTTTCCACTTTCGAATGAGATAAGAAATGCTTCAGCATCTGTGTTCTAAGTATTCTCCACAAAATTCAATCATACACACAACATATTTTGCCATTACAGTAGAGCCTCCCTAAACTGGTCTGATCGGGACCAAGACCCTGGACGTTACCCATTACCCATTTGGCAGGATCATCCAAGGTTTCCATGGAAAATAGATTTTTATTCCAAAGGAACCTACAGTTTTATCAGGTTATCACAAATAAACAAGCAAATGAGACGCCATTACAACTCACTTTTTTTGTACTATATCTATCTATATATATAAAAGCGAAATACCACTCACACACTGACTAGACACAAAATCTCAGAAACTACAAAGCCTACAAACTTGAAATTTGGCAGGTTGATTCCTTTTAGGGAGTAGACATCTGCTAAGAAACAATTTTACAAAATCTATCCCTAAAGGGGTGAAATGAGGGTCAAAATGTTTTATGTAAGTATCCCACCATAACTCTACAATGTCCGGAGCAATTTCAATCACACTTGATACACGGTTGACTGGCTTCATGACAACAAGCACTATGGGGGTAAGATATCCCTATTTTCCTACACGAGTACATATTGATTCATAGAAGAAGAAAAAAAGCAAGAGGGGAATAAAAACTGGCAAACTCCCTCTCCCTCCCCGTTCTGCCTGCCACAACACAAACACCTGACGTCGCAATGTCACCTCGTTTTATTTTCCAGGCACTTTTTCCAGCAAACAATAGATGTGTGAAACGATAAATGTTTGAGTCACTATTTTTCCAGCTGTTAAACGCTGAAAGAGAGAAAAAAAGAACCATGAGATACACCGGTTAATCTGTGGTCTGGTTGATTGGAAGCCGGTTAAGAAGGGTTCTACTCTATATAATTAGATAGGGAGAGATATCATTATCTGCCTTTTTCTTTCTTTTTTCTTTACTGTCAATTTCAACAAAAGGTATCCTACTATTCTGAGTGGGAAGTCTGGTCCCCCTTGATTAATTAAGTATTGTGCATAGATTAGGAAGATTTGTCAAAAACATAAAACAACACATTCAAAATATTAAGGAGAAAGGTCCCTACCTGAGGAACTGCTTTCAGTTAGTGAAATCGGCACTGCAGTTTTGTTCATATTACTTTGAACTCTGCTTTCCGAAAGATCCTGGCTGCACGAATCCCTCGAAGGAGTTGTTCTGCAAGAAGCATAATATTTCAGACAAGGAAGTCAGAATGCATAAGATAAAGGTCTATCATTGTCGACAATTTTACACTCTCTTACATTTGACAACATCTAAATTGTTCTATTGAGTAACTTAACGCAAAGTAATAAGAAGACAAAACTTACAAATGAAATACTTAAATATATGGAGGTTCCATCACAATGCTGTCGACAAAATTTAGTCTCATACAATATTATGAAAATTGAATACTTACTGTAGGACACTGAAATGGATAATGCATACTCAGCAATATAGAGAGGAATTAACAATAAAAAATAATAATACTTTTATGCCCGCTGTTGGAAAAACATGGAACCTCAGTTAGGTTTTCTGTATGTCTGAAATTTATATTCCTATCTGGAGTTGTGTCTGGGATTTGCATCAAACGAGGCAGGGAATATTTACCCAGAACCCTTCAATGCGGATGGCTGAATGTGAGGTTGTGTTTCCTACAAGCAGACTTTCTGGAACTGAATACTGTTGGCAGAATGGTACAATTGTTGTCAAAATGTGATCTACTTCTAACAAATAGAGACTGAAGGTTTTTTCCTTCAATGAGAGAGACATGTGGTCTGTGGTACAAAGGAAACTAACTAAAGAGACTCTTGAAACTGTTTATATTAGTAAACACAAAACTATCTACATTCTACATAATAAGATATCTTATAAATAAGAAAACATACCTACATAATAAGATAAAATAAGAAATTATAATTTGATTTTGAAGGCTCATTAGGGCGATACTTAAACAGTAGATATGGTAATATGAAAAAGAACAAGGAGTAAAAACTGAGGATCAAGAGAAATAAAAATTATCTCATATAATGATAAAAGAGGAAACAAAATATGTTTTCAACCAATTATACACAACAATTTTTTTAAGAATTGTCCCATTTATAAAACAAAAACAACACAATGATTTCTTCTCATAAAATGGGTTTCTTCAAAATAATTGATCTGTTAACTTTTCATCAAATTGTGTTTTGAAAACAAATGCATCAATTTAAAAATGCTGTATCAACTATTGCAAGCCTAAAACTGGGTTACGGTGACGGTATAGCTCACCGTGACTCCCCTTCCACCAACACTTCAATGCTGCTCGTGCTGCTGAGGACTTCGACATCACTGTCCCCTCGCCCCCGGCCGCTCGCGTCGCTGGCAGCTGCCGTCGTCGTCGTGCTCGTCGTCCCAGACCCAATCGACGCAGTGCCAGCCGCAACTCCAGCGGCACAGTCTCCCTCACCTTCCAACGAAGCGCCCGACCCTGCACACAAATTAGAAGAGCACACTTTTCAAACAGATCATTCTGCTTCAGTCATCAGAGACTAACAACCAAATCTTGTGTCTGATTTTGCACCCACTTCTCAACCGATTTAACTGATACCCGGAACTCTTATCACACACACACACACACACACAAAAACAACAAACAACAACAACAAACAAACAAACAAAGAAGAAAAAATACATCTTCGTAATTAAATTTCTGCAACCAATTTCTCACATGAGCGATGGGTTATGAAAAGGGCAGTGGAAGGGAAAGAGAAGAGGACATCTGATCAACTGGAAGATTTGGACTTTGCTGGCGATATCTGCCCACTGTTGCACTCTTTCAACATGATGGAAGAGAAATTAAAAGACCTAGAGAAAAATGGGGAAAATGTTCGGCTAAAAGTAAATTGCAGTAAGGCCAGGAGTAGGAGAGTCAACGCCAAAAGTGCATGAAAATTCCAAATACAGGATCACCACATTGAAGATGTGGTACAATTCACGCATTCGGGGTGTACTGTGATGGAAAAGGGCGGTGCTGAAAACGTGCGCAACTCTGCCGTTATTCAACTATATCCAGTTTCGCAAGCATGAGAAATATCACTGAGAACTAAGCTAAAATATTTACCGGCAACGCTAAGTCAGTGCTGTTATATGGGTGTGGAACATGGACACTACCAAAAGAAGAAAATAGAAATGGATTGGTCGTATGCTCAGGAAAGCATCTTCAGCAATAGAGAGACAGGCGCTTAAATGGAAACCCCGAGGACAGGGGAGAAGAGGAAGACCACAGATAAGCTAGATAAGAAGTACAGAGGATGAAATCGGGAGAGTTGACAAAACATGGCACAAAGTAGAGCTAGATGGGGAAGCTTCATGGACGCCCTATGCTCTGAGAACTAGTAAAGGGAAATAGGTCAGCAAGTCAGTGATGGGCTATGGGCTGAAACCACTCTTTTTAAAAACTTCTGCACAATATTATCAAAATTACTCACCTGGAGATTAAATATTGAATCCGAATAAAACAATGAAGAACAAAATACAATGAACCTCTAAAGAATTAAGGAGCTTACAATCTAAATAAATATGATTATGCAGTAGATAATATTGTTTTATACTGCTTAATGCAAAATATCCATCAAAAAGAAATTGAGTAGCCTATAATCTGAAATTAGTGTCACAAATCACTATATAAAGTAATTAAAAAGTATCATAAATTAGATATGTTTTTAAATCTTCTGTTATAGTTAACACAGAACAAGAAGAAAAGAGCAAGAAATGAATATTCATGAAATATATAAAAATTATTACCTATACTGTACTGGGGAGAAGATTTGTTTGACCCTGAATTCCTGTGAATTGGGGTAACAACAGACTTCTCGACAGATGGTGCTTCCATGACACTTGGTTGTGGAAGTTCTGATTCACTCATCACACACACAATGTTACTATTGCAGTTGGGACACAGAACTGTACCACCTGAAAAACAAAAAGAAAATACTGTATTGGCACAAATTAAATATGACCCCAAGTATAAGGGGTTCCCAAATATTTTGAAGGAGAACTCAATAAGATGAAATACCCATTTTATTTTATACTTTCAAATTACAACTTTCCTCCCAACTCATGAACAATGAAAGTACCCGTGAAAGAAGGTTCTTAATCAATATGGTCAAAATTTTCTCTATCAACATCAAAGAAATAACAAGCAAATGTTTAGAAACAATAAATACAAGAAGAATAAGCCTAAGCGTAAGAGCTGCCAAGACCACAAACACTGGCTACCATGAATATCGCTAATGTATTTGCCAACAAACCTAATTTAATGTTGCTAATTTGATAATACTCTAATATAATATGAATACGACTTTCAAAGGTAAACACTGGGGAAAAGACATTGCACTATATTCGTGCCAATATGATACTGTAATTTTTGTTCTCTTTTTCCCCACTAACAATAGGGAATTTCCAGGGAACACTTGCTGGTGGAATAAATGATCATACACAGTTTATCAGTTCGTACCTTTTGTGGAATACATGAAGATTTCTTCCCGACAAAACTGGGTAGAGCACTTCATACATTTATAAGGAACTTGGTTCATGTCAGCTAATGATCTTGATGCCAATATGTTGTCAATGAAACGCACCAGTGCCTGAAACAAAATAACTATGGTACTGAGGAATGAAGTAAATTATAGATAAGTAACTATAGGCACAAGAGATAGCCTGCACATTAAATAAAAGTCCACAGAAACTCTGTTACTATAAGTGTTTGTATTTAAAGGCTTTCGTATTTTTTATTAATATTCATAATTGTCCGAATATAGTACAGATGACGACTTTTTAAGTTCCTCCTTTAATATCACCTCCTTACGCTAAGAAATTTTTTAATGAACACCGACATAGGAATACTATAAAATACATACACTATAGGAATACCATAAAATACATTTTAAAATTGTGCCTAGTCTTTGTAAATTGAATATTTATGGCAAAAGAAATTTTTTTATAGGTATTATACAATTTTTACAACTATTATGAAACTGAAAGATTATTATCGTAATGGAAAATAATAGACAAGAATGAGGTTGTTAATTTTTCCATAAAGAATTATAAATTGACTCAATTTTTGACTACAGAGGACATTTTCAATTTTTTTCAGGGATGACTGATTTTGTAAACATTGAAGTAGAAATGTCTTTGCACATAAGTAAGTAGCACAAATTGGAAGAAAAACATTTACCACTATTTCTTATCGAGTTGGATGTTCTCCTTTGCTCGCAACTCAAGTACCATATAATAGTATTTTAACGTATCATAACATAGCCATAATGTTAGTGATAAGTTTTTTGTACATAGCATGTTTACTATTAATAATTTATTTTTTTCACCAAATTTCTATGCCCCCTTAGCAGTCCTCGTTTAGTTTAGGGGCCTCAAGAAGGAGGAGAACTGACATGGACATCGCGACATTAGACTCTTAACACCCCTACTACTACTTTAGCGGGAACAGTCGGACTGAGCCAGTTGATAGTCCAGTCCGCCATTTTTGTTTCAGAGCAGCAAGAGATGGATAGATCACGATTACTCATACACAATGGCAGATCCACAAGGAGAGGGGGGGGGCATGAGGTGATCACCCCCCCCCCCCCCCCCCCCCCCC
>NNCF01129345.1:43975-106905 GCA_002313205.1 Laupala kohalensis
TTATAAGTTTATTATCCCCCACTTGGGCATATGCAGCTTGTAACTGCTTTTGTAACAATAAAGTTTATGTATTTATTTACTTGTCTTCGTCGCATTTGGGGCGCGTTTTGACTAACTTTTTTCGTTATAACTTAAGATTTCAAGAACTTAAAATCTTTAAATTTAAAGCTGAAATAAAAAAGTGGGTCGAGAAGGTGAGTTGAATTCCTCTCGGTTCGTCTAAGAGGGAAAGATCGGGGTGGAGTCGGCTCTTCCTTCATCCTGGGGAAGACTAAATGTTCAATTATTCTTTTCAGTCTTTTATTTCATTTCTGCATACTTCGTATCGCTTTTAGTATCGCTTTAGTATGCAACGTATGTACGTCGATACATACTATTATCCCGATACATACTTCGTTAGTACAATGAGAAAACGCTATGGATGTGAGAACCCTACGATCGAACGCAAGAACCAAATTTAGAGGAAGGAAAGGATTTCTCCAAACCTTTGGATATGAGATCCCAAACTTATAGGTCAGATACTCTAAGGTTCCGATGTCACATCCAAAGTTTATTGTACGTCCTTTGGGTTGTCTAGTATAAAGTAGGTGAATTTTATTTTATTCTTATACAGGTTCTCTAGGCTTTGTCTAGGGGCGTGTTTATTGTAACAATAAATCGTGAATTTAGTGTTATTTCAATTGATATGATTTTTAAATACTTTACTCAGAATAATCTATAGTTCGATAATAACTTCTTTCTCAACGAATTCTTACGGCGCATGGCGCACAAAATATGAATATATTTCAAGGCGCTGGGCGTCGATATTAACCTCATACCGTATCTTCATGGAGCTGAGACTATTTTGTGCTTTTAAAGCGGCGCTATAAGTGGATACATGAAGGGGTACTTAACGCTGGAATGCTATACTTCAATATACCTGGATGCGTGAAATTTCTCTAATTTAATCAGGAGTTTTGTCTTATTATTTTCGACGACGAAGTATATACTAGAGAGAAGATTGTAATTGCTAGACGTTTGTAATTTTCTGCGATATCTCGCATTTGTAACTTGCAAAATATTTACACGACCTGAACTCTTTCAAAGTCTGTATTCAATGCTACATAAACGTTTCATATTTCTGATCATTCGTGATTATAATTTATTATAATAATAAAGAATGAACGATAATTTTTGATAAACCTTATCACGTTAGGATTTGATTCTACAGGATTATGATTCTTTTCTAATGCCAAAACTCAAAAAATGAAATATCCTCATAATGAAGTGTTCGAAAAACCATTCTCAAATAAATGTCCTACACATTTTTGTCAGTTTTTGCGTGGTAAATCACACCTTTTGTGCGATCAAGTAGATTCACGCAACTGAATTGGTAGATACATAGACAGTTTATGGGTTCTTTAAATGATCCTTCTATCTTCAAAAAATCTCTGAAAATTTACATTTTATTAAATTTAATACCCTAATAACTGAATCCACAGCAGACAAATGTATTTCTGTGATATAAACATATTCTATGAAGTACATACCTTACGAGTTAGATAACCTCAGGCAGCATCCATCGATGCAACGATATTTCACGAAAAATTTTTGTATTTATTGTAGCCTACAGAATTTTTCACGATCAATTAAGTGGTCCCATTTTGAAAACGTTTGGGATAACCAGTACATGTATAATGAAAGATGAGACCTGTTCCCGTTAACAAATCTGAAACGACTCTTTGTTCTAAGTTCATAAGAGTACACCTCTGTGACATCGACAGAATTGCTCTTTTTCCCGACGCAAGATGTTACCGGAATCTCGCCTGAGAGGATTTGATTCGGTAGACGCGACACTCGTATGACAGCTAAGTCTAAGGCTTCCAACCCTTTCATTTCCCAATCAGCCGAATAAGCTAGTTTCTCTTAAGAGTCATTCGGCGTTCTAGGGCATCTGAGCGCATAATTTCTCTTAGTCAGTTTCGCTATGAGAAAATTGCATCTGGTCGCAGTTTTTCGTGCGGTTTCTTTTTTTAAGTGCTCGTAGCAAGGGATCACAAGTCATCCAAAGGCCAGCGACACGTGACCTATACCAACGCGATGCTACTATTAGGAAATGCGCGAAGCGTTTGCGAAATGCTACAGTGAGAAATTTCGCATCACGATCTTCTCTCTTGATATAGGACTCTAGTAACAAGAGGCTGCTGAGTAGGTCTGGAAGTGAGTTCGAGTGTCGAGGTGACAGTAAAAATCCCTTTGTGTCCTCACTGGGACCTCAACCCCGACCGTCTAGAGTGCTTAATTTAAGAGAACTGACAGCCGCGTCCACAACTTAAGAGCACGCAATTTCTCATAACAGCTATATTTACTACGCGTAAATTCTCATAGTCCCTTGCGCCCTTTCAGTTATTTACTCGATGCTCGCGTCTTATTAGCGGAGTAGAAACGGAGGAAGGTACGTCACAATCACGTGAGCAACTACAACCGATTCACCCCACTATGAGAAAGTGCGCGTAGTATTTTCCGGAAGTGTGAGAAATTCCACAGGATGTTTCCGCCCCTGGCGGTTCTCTTTATTAAGGTCTCTACGACCGTTCAGTCAGCAACAGCACTTCAGTGCTTTAACAATCGAAAATTTAAAATAAAAATAATAAAGAGGAGGAAGTAGTATGAGCCTACCTGGGGAGGCGAGGCCGAGTGGTGAGAGATGATGAGCTGCTGCTGCTGGTGAGACGCCGCAGACTGAGAGACGAGCTGCTCTAGAGAGGGAGACGAGTGACGAGGCAGACTGAGCGCGGCCTGCAAGTGACAGGCCGCTCGCTGCACCAACCAGTTCTCTCGGCCGAACTGCTCTCGCAGCTCCTCCACCCGCCGCTTCACCTTCAGGTGCTCATCGTTGCTCGCTGCACGGCACCAACCAACAACATCACTCTCACACTCACTTTACAAAAGAAGTTTAAAACATTCGATAACGGACCAATGAAAGCACGGAGACGTACAATTACAATCGATTTCTTTATTACAATTCTAGTTGTTTTAAAACACAACAGTACGAACAATAACGAAGAGAAAACATTTTTTAATTTGTATCGAACAGTTAATAATATAGTACAAACAATATTTCGGAACTCGTTTGATTTGTTTGGAATGCACCAGAACATGTACAAACATGGCGGCCGAGCGCAACGGTTTCGTGATTTATGCAGCTCACCTCAGAGACAGTTAAATAGCTTTCTCAAATGTCCAATGATTTATAGATAAAAGTAAAGTAAAGATGCTACGGAAAAGTTACTCATCAAAGTGAACTCTTTCATTACACTCCTCATTGAAAAGTAGGTCTTTTTTTGAAAATAAGTGTTGACTTCATAAGACGCAATGTATTGTACCACCGATTATAATTTCAATTATTTCATTTACATCACCGGCGAGAGATTTTTTAAAAAATTGAAATCATAATAAATACTCATTGATCTGTTTATTTACGCCGCTTTCAGATATTTGAGTGATTCCCATTCTACCGCCTTAGTGGGACGAAGGGAGTCGGAGCTACACGGAGAACCGATACGGTGCTCATATACTTCAATATGTGCAACACAATCACAAGAAACAGTGATCAGCCATTGTACAGCCGTACAAAGTGGTTACGGTTACCACATTTATCGTGTTGTGGAGTTTTAGTCGTCGGACCCGCACTTTGAAGAAAAGTCAATGTCAAGTTATTGCAGTTGACGAAGCCACAGAGGGGTTGTGGTTACTACACGAAGTGAAACAAAATGTGATTCTCGAGTAAGAAATGTTTACGAAATTGAGTGGAAGTACTCCCTACAGAATCGATGAAATCGTCAGCAAATTTGACAAAAATGAAGTTACAAAAAATACCGCCGCGGAGCTCGAACCGTGTACCCTAACCGGTATCTTAGCACATATTGCAGTACGCCAGTAGCCTTCTCTCTTCGGATATTTTCTTTGCAATTTAAATACAAAACGTAATAACAGTAGGCTCCACCTTGCTATAATCCAGTGGAGTCACAGTTATCGCTGAGAGAACAAGATGAACGTGGTCGCTTGCTATTCCTAGAATGTAGTGCCAAGATTCGCCGCGCGATGCTAGATCAGACTTACGGCAACATTTAGTGAGGAAGTTACACAGCCCATATAGGTACGACAACGATTCCGTTCCAAAGCTGTTGCAGAAGTCAATAAAACTAAATGCTCAATTTATAGGAAGCACGTAATCTTCGTAGATAATAAAAGTGAGGAACCCACAAAAAACTGTAGAGAACTGCATTGTTTTAGTTACAACAATCGCAGTCGGTTTCTCCGTGTAGCAATACGTTATTATCGAGGGGGCACGAACGGACGGTTACAGGTGCGTCATAAAGAAGGGGGAGACGAAAAATTATAATTTTTGCGTCACATAATGGACGGACCCTGGAGACTTATGTTTTATTAGAACATTCACTAAACATTCCATACATCAAAAAGAAAAGAAAAACATTTAAAACAAACAACAGTCTGTGCACTGGATAGTTGTCTATTCTAAATATATGGTCTAATAAATCTTAATCCTTGTTGGTTGCACAAATGGTGTATTACGAAATGATGCACCTACTTCCTGGAATTGCATCAGTCTTTTCTTCTTCTGCATCCTCCTTCGAATATTCTGCAATGACGGCTTCTTTAACCTGTTTCCTTTGACGAGTGCTTCTCCGAGATTCGTAATTGTGTTTCGGAGGTACATCTTTGGCAGCCGCAACTAAAACAAAATTTAAAAAAATATTCCTACAATTAAATCCACAATGAACAAGTCTACGCCATGTTTGTACGTGACACATTACTTCCATTGAAGACTACGTTTCTACCACTCCACGTGATTTCCGGTTCTCCTTCTCTCATCCTCTCACCGACAGCGGTGGTGTAGTGGTAACATCTCCCGCTTCCTCGAGCACGGGTTCAAACCCTGCTCCGACGAACTAGGCTTTCCCTCAACTACTCCTGACAAATCTCGGTTCGGTACCACAAGTTCCCTGGTAACCCAATATCATCTCTCCTTCCCAATTCCCTCTCCCAAGTCCAACGGTTAGGTGGAAGAGCAGGTTTCATGGCCCGAACCTCATCAAATTACAAAATAAATAAATATATATCCCCAGCATCATCCTCTACCAAATAGGTAAAGCACATAAGACATTCCTATGACTCGCAGATTAAGACCATTGCCCTCCATGATCCTCACGTCAATTATAATTTGCGTTAAATTACAAACATATTGACATTATATATGTATTATAACTCGCAGTTAACTTTTTATCTTATCTAGGAACTTTTGCTGAATTTTTTTTTGAATCCTTAGCCTCTGCCTTAGGGCCCTTGATCGGAATTGATGGAATACGTCCCTCGCTTGCTTCCGGAGAGTAAATTAGTTTATTGTCCTCCACGTGGTCATACAGGGCAGTTTGTAACTGCTATCTTGACAATAAACTTATTTATTAGTATAATCGAGATACTGAAAACTCCCGGATGTTGGAGTCTACGATGGTGCACATCGATATCTTCTTATCCACAAGAAAAAACACACGTACGCGCCAAGCCTTAGGTTCTCGGTGAGCAGGGCTAGGCGATCTCTGGGCCAGCGACACGCTCCAGCCACTCCGACCCCCGATCACAAACCCTTACTTGGGAGTGGGGTGGGGTGGGGTGGGGTGGGTAAAGAGAATGGTCGTTAGGGTCGGAGTAAATATCCCACGACCATCCACCCACTCATTGGGATCTCGCTGATGCTAAGGCTACTAGCACAGCACTCAAATAAGAGCTAAACTTCACACCCGACGTCCACCTAGAATTTCTGAAAATTATGATAATAGCGTAGCTCAATGGGTACAATGAGTGGAGCACAAGGCTTCTTTCTATCTGGATAATTGGGATTGGCCCAACTCCATCTACTCTGAGAATATAGGTCACTGGTTGCGAATAATCGTCTCACCCACCTACTTTTGGCGGAAAAATTAATTCTACTTTTTTCATATTCCATTTCAACCTATACACATATTTCATTTAATATTGATTTCATTTCACCCATCTGAAACTAGGAATTATAGCAACAATTTATACAAACTATTGTCATCTAATTATTATTTTTTGTTATTATTAAACCCACAAAATGTCGTGCGTTGCAGCTAACCGAACTGGAGCGCTGCAGCAAGCAGTGAATACACGTGGAACGCTGTGAAGCATGTCTAGGTTAGCAAAAACATTTTAAATTGGGTAGTCTAGACCCACTTTAATTAACTCTTGAAAAAGCACGAAAAGTTGGATTGGCAAATAGGAGCGAACACACAGACAAATATCAAGAGAGTTTCAAATTGTAAATAAATTCATTGTCAAAAATGCGGTACAATCTGCGAATGACCGCGTGGAGTACAATAAAGTAATTTACTTTCCGGAAGCAAGGGACCATCCCATCAATTCCGATCAAGGGCCCAAGGACAGTGGTGGATTTAATATTTATAAAAGAAATTATTTAATAAATACGTAATGGTGCTGAAAACAGTTTTTTTAGGGGGATGCGTCTTTATAAGAACACTGTCCACGAATGCGTGTTGTGTGAATCGTATTTTCTAGCGTTTGAATATTGCACTTAAGTATCATTCGTGCCAATTACAAATTACTACGTTCACTTTATGTAGTTGAGTATTGTTGTGACAGTCAGCTGTCCACGCCTGCACCAATGGTGGTGTTCCTCGTGGACGGTCGCATGGTGAGTTTGTTGGACAATGCTTCCTGCAACATACTACAGTGGTTGTCTGGCTGGTTTTCAATCGGAGGTAATAACTGAGTGCGAAAATAATGATTCTGTTTCGGACACTAACAGAACAATCGATGGAACTTCTTAAGCAGAGAGCACACTTTTGCAAAGCATTCAATAGCTTGCTGGGATGGAGCGATAAAGGGTTCATAAGAAATCGCACACCTAATATATTAATGCAAACTTCAATATATTTCGCCAAAAGTCACTCCATCATTCACATTTCACCAAAGTTAAAATCTTGAAAATTCGCAGTTACGTGTTAGATGTTGGATTTTTCTTATTATTGAAAAATTATTGTACTTTTTCAATTCGAGATCACTTTCTCTATTCCACAAATAGCCGGTAGAAATTATTTAGGTAGTAATTGTAAAACTTCATGATTGCGAGGTTATAACAGAAATATTACACGCCGACGACGAAACTATTTTTCGAGGAAATTAACCTAATATTATAATAATAAGTAAAATAAGGCTGGCTAATTCACTGAAGTGTAAGAAGAGGTGATACTAACAAAGATCGAATTAGAATTCGTGAAATACCGGGAACAATTTTGCACGTAAACTTTATAAATATGAGAATTATAAAAAAATCCGTTTTCTAAGGATTTGCAATGAACGGAATTATTTATCTTTGTTAATTGATTGCATGTGTTCAGAACTAGAGCCATCAATTTTACGAAAATGGACCTTCTCAATAAATGGTGGGAGAAACTTTATTTCCAGGGCGGATATATACACACACACACGTCTCCAATTGGAAAACGGCCAACTGAATTTCTTTTTTCAATCAAACTAACTTTCTTTCGTGATTCGAATCTTATCTGTTATTCAAATATCTTATTTCCTGCTCCCACGTCAAACAAACGTCGATAAGATACCAAATATTGAAACGACAACGAATGCCACAAATGCGCAGAAGATAATTCCATAAGTGGATAGAAGATAAGTGAATAAATATTCCGTAAACGTCAGAAAAGATATTTCGAGATCATTTGAAATATTCCAAGAGAATGGTCCAGATAAAGTATTTATGAAGTAAATAAAAAGCGAAGAAACTAACCATTGGGCTAAATTGAAATTGCTTAAGGAACGGAAATATTGGGTTCATGTCGCAGCTTCAGGTTTCATCTGCACTCAATACCTTCGTTCTATCCGGGGTCAATATCTACTCATGTGAAAAAGTTTAGTTCTAGTAGGTCCAGGGCCGGCTCGTCCATATACACAACCTAGAGTGGAAACGATTAAATGTAGGAGCGGAAAGGCAGGCAATTTTGGTTTATCAACATTGGCCAAAATGTATGTGTGCCAGCGCCCTACACGTTTAGAAAGAAGGGTTGAAGATAAATAAGGATATTGTTTGTTAATGTAAAGTCCTACCTCTGACTGGCATGTCGTTTTCGAGAAGTCTGGTTTTCCGTTGTGGGAAGTGACCAAGTGTTTGATCAGTTACCGTCATTGGCGTTACTATCAACGTGCACCTCTTGCGAAACGCCACACGTCTTCGAGGGGAGACTTCAGAGGGGGGAGGCATTCTGACTTCTTTGTTCCTCGAATTTCAATAGTTTCTACAAAAAAATATTTTCCTTTGTGGAAACGCAGAAATATTTTCTTTCGTGGAAGATAACGGAGTGTGGTAATGTTTTTCGTCTAGGGGTTCCAAAAACCGAGAGCCGGTCCTGAATAGACCGGGTGAGTAACACGGCAGGTTTGGGAGGGGGAGAGTTCCTTGACCAATTGCGAAGTACATACATCTCATCTGGGGCGACGATTAGGAATTAAGAGTGGAGGTGAGGATTTCTTACACACAAAAGCTCCGGAAGCGTGGGAATTTAAACTCCTGTAACCCGTTCCATTTAACACGGTACTTGCCGCAACACGAGCCTTCCGATCTCCCTGTGGCGCTGTAGGAACCGGTAAGCCGCGTAGCGTGACATTTTGTGGTTATTTCTCCACCGAAAAAAGGAAACTGAAGAACACGTGAAAGTCGAGGAGTCAGAGTCGGTATTGCTAAGAGATGACCGACTCTTCCTCACGCTGTAGACACATGGGCGTTTTACTCGTGTCGGCAGAATTTTGTTGAGTTGACGTCTCGATGCTACCACGTACTAACTACATCAGCAGATTCGTAGAAACGGCATTAATTTTAATAATTATCACATAAAAACGTCGAGGACCTTTTTAATCATTACCATATTAAAACAGGTAAGTTAAGACGATAACACTTTTTATAAACCGAGTTCCTAGTTTCAGAAGGTTTAAATAGAGAAGTATTCTTATGTCAAAACTTGTAGGGGTGGGGTGGGGGGTGAGATTGACCGACACTGCAATAACTATGAGAAAATGTGATACAAACTCATAAAAAAGTTATTGAGATCGTGGATCCTGCCAGATATTGATCAGCTGATGTGGACTGCAGAAGGTGACGAGTCAAAACGCGACATTGACTAATTAACTTTATTTCAATTCGATATTACAACTAAATATTGATGTAAGATTCTCCTTTCTGGTTCTACAAAGACAAATAAGAAAAGATACTTCACTTTTTTTGCTTTCGATTCATCAAGAATATTACAAAATATTCAGATATCTTTTTCTCCAAGAGTGGATCTCTTAAATGTGCTAAATTACAGCAGGATTAAATCATACTAAGATATTTGATTTTCATGCCTTAAACACATCAATAAAAATGACAATTTTTTTTAAGAAAATAGGTGAAATTTTCAATGTGTTTTTCCTTTTTCGGAAGATTCATCTTGGAAAATTAACTATGTCACATAGAATTGGAAAATGAATAATTTTATATTCAACTAAATCATGTGTTAAAGAATGAAATACCTGCAACAGATGATGTAGTTCCCATTTCTTCAGATAGGCTCAGAACACGAGTGGAATTGCCATCTACAGAGTTTGTAGACCCCAGTGAGTGGAGGTCTTCCACTCGTTCTTTCGGAATTCTTCTCCTCTCTCTCCATGATAACACTTTCAGATCCAAATGAAACTATCATATAAAAAAAAACAAAAAACAGAAAAGTATCATTTTAACTGAATTCTGACTATAAATTAATTTTTAAAAGAGTAAAATAAACACACAGTTTTGCCAATTCTATAACATACATGAATAGTACAGTCAATAAAAGATAAGGCACGAGTCCAGATAAGAATCTACAATAGTAATACACTCAAAAGAAAGAATCATAGACCCTACAAGATTTTAATGTTCAAATTGGCAATTGTCATAAATAACTTTTTTTTTCAACCTACCCATCAGAATGGGGTTGTTAAAAAGAAACTTTTTTTAATAAATAATTCAAATCTTTTGATTGTTGGCTGGCAGATAAATAAATAAATTTATTGTCAAAAAAGCAGTTACAAACTGTATGACTCTGTGAAGAACAATGAACTAATTACTCTCCGGAAGCAAGCAAGGGACCATCCCATCAATTCCAAACAAGGACCCTAAGGCGTGCAGTTCACCCCAGGCAGTAAAAAGGAATGCGGTTCATCCCAGGAAAGCGTACAAGAGAGGTGACAAGAAGGGTAGGTCCTATAAGGAATACCTATACACTTTCAAATTCCACAGACACCCCTTGACAATTTCTCAAAAGTGCTCTTACAAGTGTTAAAGTTCAATTCATTCTGTAGAATGATCACTTAAACGTTAGCCTAAAATCTTTCTCCTAAAATGAAAATATAGTTAGCACTTTATAAAAATTATTTTGTTATCGAGTTAATCTTTAAAATAAAAATATTAATTTTATTAGTAATTCTTTTTAACTGAAAAGTAGAAAAATTCACTGTGAAACAGTGTAACAAATAAGTACAAAAAACTTCAAACAGTTCACATTTTCTTTTTTTTTTTTTTTTTTTTTTTTATGTTACCTAAAATATTGAAATTTTTGCACATCTAACTCCAACTTATTAATGTGATCCAACTATATCTAAGGGTGTACTGGTTGAACATGGTAGAGAACCATTGTAGACAAAGAAATTATCATACTCTTAACAAATAATAATAAATAAATAATAAACTTTATTGTCAAAAAAGCAGTTGCAAACTGCGTATGACCATGTGGAGGATAATAAAGTAATTTACTCTCCAGAAGCAAGCAAGGGATCATCACATCAATTCTGATCAAGAGCCCATGGTCAGAGGTGGATTTAATATTTACAAAAGAAATTATTTAATAAATACGTACTGTTATCCGTTAATTATTCCAAAGTGAACCGTAGATATTAGAGCAGTAAAAATTCGAGATTAATAAAACAAAAGTATTAATGACATTCCCGCCCAAGGAAAATCAGCCACAACCCGGAGGAAAACTCGAGGAAAATCCGGGCCAGGATTATGTAGCGATTCTAGGCCAATTACTTTCTTTTGCTCAATGTAATTTATTTACAGAAAACACAAACCATACTTACAAGAAAATCTAATGCAATTACAAACGTGGCACATTATGACTCATAGTACAGCTACTTATAAGTCATGAAAAGTAACGATCTTTCCTAGACAAATTACAATATTTTAAAACATGTTTTTTACACAGATTTTGATCTCCATTGGGTGTTTACATAAATATCCTAGTAACATGTCATGGATAAAATTGTATAATATGCAACAGAAAAAATAAAAACAAAAAACAGAAACCATACACAATTATCTTAATATATGGTTTTTCAAGTACCCAATAATTTCTCTAAATGCCTTATAAGTTTAAATTCACCATACATAAAATATACATATAAAATCTAATTTTCTATAATTTGAGTATATAGGAATATAATATGCCCAACAAAGACCATAAAAATAGTATTAAAAAACTGTTCTACCATTGATTGCCTATTTGCTCATAGAGCTTTTCACAGGTAAATAGTTCACCATTAAATATTAATATTATTGAGCATTAACCCTTCCAAACATGATGAAAGAAAAAGCATTTAGATCTATTGTTCTGAGAAACAACATCTACTTTATACAAATTTTTTTAAACTTTTTATTTAATTAATCTCACTGCCAGTATTCAAATAACTTAACTTTTTATGCTTAGTATCTCTCCCAGGAGTTAGGAAATATGTAATTTCCATATTTATGACACACTTGTAGCTGCTCTGACTTTTATATATTTCAACAGAACATTGAAAATGTACTATTTCATAAATGGTAGAAAATTGTATATTTCAAATTTCAGAAATGATACCTCACAACACAAACCAAATAATTGAGATACAACATATCAAATCTTAAGCAACGTAATGGCTATATTTGAGTAGTTGACATAAGACAACAGCAGATTAGAAGTCTTCTTGATTGCACACAAAAAAACAAATTATGATCTACGTAATTAAACCAAAAGGAAGTTGAATTATAGGAAAGACACCTTATTATTTATAGTAGTTTTATCAAAAAAATGGAAGAAATGCAAAACAGTCTCTTACCTTACAATTGACAGTATTTCTATGAAGATGATAAACAGTGTTGAATCTGTGCTGTTTATGGAAACTAAGAGGATTTCCAATTAAATTCAGCGTTCTAAGGGAAGATAAACTGTGAAGTGGTATTAGAGCAGAATGCTCAGTCAAACAATTACATGAAAGGTCTAATTCAATTAGATTTTCATAGTTCGACAAAGCTGAAAGAGATTGTAAATAAAATTAGTAATATAGTTTTTATGGTCAAAAAAGCAGTGGCATATTTCAGATAATCACATAAGAGTTTATGAACTAAGTAAAAAATTATTTACGATATAATAAGGTATGAATCAATGACATTTTCATACTAACCTGAAGTATCTTTAATGTAGTTATTTTTCACTATAAGGGTTTCCAATTTATTTGAAGCTTCTCTACTCACAACCGGAATAGATTCCAAAAGATTATAGCTAAGATTTAAATATTTTAAGTTGGGCAAAGAGGACGGTACAGAAAATGATTTAAAATTATTATAACTAAGATCAATTTTTTGGAGCCATGGAGTATATTCGAACGATCTGTCAATTGAATCAAATCCATTATGTGTAAAAACTCCTTCAGTTAGTCCTTCCCAAACATGAGGAGAACTTTTGTCTGCACCACACATGATCAAAAGTTCTCTTAATTGTTGCATACAATACACACACTTCACGCAGTTTAACTGAGATCTCAAGCGCTGGATTCCATAAACTTTGTTAACAGGAACTTTTTTCAATTCCAACACTCTCAGACATCTAAATTTATTTATTTTTATAGGAACATGAGTGTGGGAAGATGCGTCTTCAACAATACGGACTTTCAAAACTTTCTGCAGAAAGTCATGAAGAAATTGAACATCACGAAATAATTCAACATCTGAATTATCGCTGTGTGTCACCTGAAAGAGTGTATCTCCATCTTCCTCCGTCAGAAAAGTAAATGAATCATTTATGTTTTTTAAAAGAGTATCATTTAAAAAGAGTGTTTCATCACCTTGTAAAATTATTTCACCCGACTTGCGAAGGAGCTCAGCTATAGTAGAAATTTTATCTCCTTCCATATTATCATTTTGAATTCACTGCAGTGCAACTTTTGTACATAAAATCTCTCGTGAAGGAAGAACAATGAAATACAAAAGATTTCTATTACAAATAAGCCTAAAAACTTGATATTGTAATACTCAATTATTGGTCAAGTTTTAAGATGATTCTTTCACAAAATCAGTTTGTATAACTCTTAAGAAAGCTAAAAAACTCACAAAATAAACAGTACAGGAAATATCATCATTGATCAGATAAATTCGAAACTGATTCAATGACTAAAAAATTTACTGTTATTGCAATAAAATTATTCTTTGTGAAAAAAACTCATCAGTAAAATGGTCTATCACGGATTTTGGTACTGAGCATTTTTGCAACAAAAACATAAACAACATAGAAATACTTGAAGGCAAATTTGGCACTATGTTCCAAGTCAATTCCTAGTCTTTCTTGACACTAAAACTAGTTCAAGCACTAAAAACAATAATAAGTCCCAAGCCTGTCATCAGCTGACCACATAACCATTCACATTGCGCACCTCTGACCAGCTGTTCTCTAACACCATCCCGACATCTCACACTATCACCATCTGCGCCTATGATCTGCGCAACATGCGATGTGTAATGCATTGCTTGGGTTATGTTCTGTGGGGACGATTGTCAAAGCCTGCACGAGAGGCAGCTCCATACACCTAATCACTCTGATTCGCTTCCACAGGAGAAATTACCTAAATAAAACCAATCTTCATTTGCTGAAATTGAAAGAATTTGTGTATATACAGCCAATCAAGTTGTGAAAGATTTGAAAGTAATGGCGATTCATGACTAACATTTCAAGTAGATGTCAAGAAATTTTATTTGTTATATTTATTCCTCCTCAAACTCGTAACGCTTTCTTTCAAAACATTAATATCCTTTCAAACTACGTAACACAAGAGTTTGACACCCCTTCATTTGCTACCTTCATTAATTTGATATCAAGATGACATTTTGGTACCCCCGTCCAAAACCATTAATTCTCCTGTAATGAATGTATCACAACACTGTCCATGTTTCTGGGCATGTCAAAAGTAAACGATTACGCTCGGTTATATTCAATTTTATGTACAATAAAATAAAAACTGCCAAGTTCATTTTCATTATTCAATAGAGATAAATATTTCTCAAGTGAACAGTACATATATTTTGGTCCGATATTTTTCATAAGATTTTATATAATTTATTTATTTATTTACTTATTTATTTACTTACTTATTTATTTATTTACTTACTTACTTATTTACTTACGTACTTACTTACGTATTTACTTACTTACTTATTTACTTACTTGTTTACTTACTTACTTATTTACTTAATTACTTATTTACTTACTTACATATTTACTTACTTACTTATTTACTTATTTATTTATTTACTTACTTACTTATTTACTTAATTACTTATTTACTTAATTACTTATTTACTTAATTACTTATTTACTTAATTACTTGTTTACTTACTTACTTATTTACTTACTTACTTACTTACTTATTTACTTATTTATTTGTTTATTTGATCTCTACGCCAATTGCCATTATTATAAATAGCCGACCTTACCCGGGTTTCTCCGGGAGTTGTAGTTTTTGAGGTATGGTTGAACTTCCCTTATTAGTTATTGTCGAAAATAGCACATTTACATTCAAACCAATATGACCCCTTATTTATTTCGGAATATTTTTAAAAAAATTAAAAAAACAAATACAGGACCCTAAAACGTTTTAAAACTGAAGTGTCGAAAAATCTATTCTTATTGGGACTAAGCAATAAAAAATCAACATCCTGACAAAATTTCAACTTGCTGTCTCTGAGTTGTATAGTCTATGTTCTGAGTTGATGGACGAATGGAGTGAGTTTCGGTAGGTCGGCCCGTCAATCAGTCAGTCAGTCTTGAAGGAATTTACAGAAGATTACGACATTAATGACATTGATGTACTCAGCTGAGGAGGGAATTTGGAATACTTGTACGAAGGGGGGGGGGAGATGGGTAGTGCTGTCATTTGTTATATTCCCCTGAATGTATATGTGCGTGCATTGGTGACTAGGAGCATTCTATGGAATGGACCCGGGTTCGAGAAAACGGGGATACAGGAATATTTTCGGCCAGGTGAAACTTTCGAAAACCACTCATTCGCCTTCCACTTCCACCCAGACCTTGGTGTACAGTTGTGGAAGGAGGCGAACGGGAGGTGCAGTGGTTGACACCCTTTGCGATCAAAGCAGGAGTCCCGGGTTCGATTCCCAACTCGTCGCCATTTTCACCTGACCGAAAGTTACCACATATCTCCTCCACGTGGTCTTCCTATCTTCTTCACACGGAAGACATATATGCAGGTGTATTTGTACCAGACTCCTAGCAGACACAGTGTACAAGTCCCACCCTGTCTGAATCTCAACGAAAAGGCAAATATTTACGAAATGAGTCAGAGTGAAATACCTTTTTTCTCGCGCTTTCCACGGAAGTTAATCCTCTTTCGAGACATGGCCCATGCCAACACATCTCGTGATCTCATGTATGCCCGTATAGTACGACACGATCTCGGTACTATTTGCAACTGTTTGTCTCTCATTCTACTGACTGAGATATGTAAGATTTCTTTAAACAGGTGTAATGATACCGTCCGCGAAACTGTTCTTAACGCAGTTTCTAGGGCGAGCACCAGAACTGTCTGGGATACGCACGCCCCCACTCAACTTAATACACCAAGGTGTACGTACGCCAACGACGCAACAGTAGTGCTGTTGCATCCGAATATCGCAGCTAGAAAACTCCTTCCCACTCCCTCCCCGGCATCTCGTGTCTGTGGACGGCGTGCAGTTAGAACTCACGTCATGTCGTGTATCGCGTCTGTCTCGTATCCGTCAGCTATAGTTTAGATTAGTACGTTTGTTAGTCAAAACTGGATAGAGGCAATGATAATGAAAGTAACTTCCTGCCGTTCGTTTTAATATTCGACGTTATCGCCCTGTACATTCAGACACTTATCCCATCTTTACTAGTCCTTGAAAACTCCCGTTGGCAAAGAAGTATTTTTGTTATTGTCGCTGCGAACGAGTGACGTATTGGCTCACGGCATCATCAGTTTCAAAATGACGGCCACCCACGAGGTTTTCTACCGATGGTTTGTTCCACACGCTGCACTGTGACTAGTTGACACCTCCGCTGGACGAACAGGACGCTCCCGTCTCCGATTATTTACCTTCCCTTGCTTAACTTCTGGATCCAATTGAACACAGTATTCACCTTGCACAGGATGTATTTCACGATGCACTTCTGTGCACACACAAAAACGCATGACTGCGTGTTGTTCTTCTCGTGAACACTCGAGTAACTCAACCACCGTCGCGCACAGGCTGCCTCTGACTGACTGCGTGCCTACGAGATGTCACGTAGTATATACGACAAGCATACATATGCTGCCATCTGTTGGCAAAAAAAACGCGCTCGTAATTTAAAACGGTGTAAGGGAAACGAACGTTTGCGATTTATCTATTAACGTGCCGTCGTATTATAACTATGTGAAAATTTTATATTGGGAAAATGGATGTAAAATAGCTCGGTTCACGCTGGACTCACGTGTGAGGGATGAAAATAATATATTATTTAAATACATTTGGTTTCATCTCGAGCCGCGATGGGCTCCTGAAGATCCGGGGGTCCGTCCCATGACCGTGCATAATCTATTTTTCGAGTCACAGAGATATCGAACTATCGATACCGTTATGGATCATCTTGTTTAAATTTTTACGAATATGTTCCTATCCTAGATGATTTGGCCCAAAATGTGTCGAATTCAATGTTTTTTATAAAAATCAAGTAAATGTCCATCAGCATACATAAGAAGACTTGCTTGGATCTGCCGAACTGCGAAGGAATGTACAAAGGGGAACTCGAGCAAATCGACTGCCCCGTGCGCGTCTTCGAAGCTCCGGGAGATGTGAAGCGGACACGTTGTTCTCATGAAGACGGGAGCCGCGTCGGAGCTTGTCATTTCCGACACCCGGGGATTGTATTTTCGGGCACAAGGGATATGAACTCCGGCGGATCTCTGGAGTAAGATAAATAGTTAGGTGTAAGATAATGCAATTTTAAGACAATTGACGATTCTGTAAGAATATATTTTATTACCCCACGCAAATAAATATCCTAAGTAACAATCTTTTATTTTTTTCCGTGGGGCGGAAGACGCTTGTTCCTCGTCCTGACCGCAGCGTTGTTGTCGCGATGGCGGAGTTTGAAGGATCTTTCTTATAAACACTGTTTAGGCATGCACAGTTATAATAAAATTCTTCTCTAGTAAAAATTGCCAGTGAGTGGCCATTTGTTATCGCCGAACGGCTACTTGGTGGCCATTTGAAATGAATGGCCGTTCGACTCTAACAGATGGCCACTCATTGGCCATTTCTATTAGAGTGGACATGTCTCGTCAAATATTAAGTTCTGACATGTGATTTATATCACAAAGACCTCCACGTGTAAGTGTGATTTAATATTTTATGACACAACAAACATTTGACATATCCCCCACAAACCACAAAAAGACACATGTATTCCTATTCAGAGTGAAACAACGACGAGGATTTTGCTTTCAGAACAACTCGCTTCTTCCGATATATCGCCAGAGCGACGCACTGTCAATGACGACTTCCCAGCGCTCCAACCGTTTGCTTTTGCTGATTCACGGAGTTCATTGCTCGCGATCGCTCTGGGCATGTGAACAGCCCTGGTTGGGACAAATACGGCGCCAGCACCCGACGAGAGACGAATCAACTCGAGTAAAAATGGCCATTGCGTGTCCATCTGTTATCGCCGAACGGCCATTGGTAATACTTGAAATGAATGGCTGTTTGGTGTTAAGATGGTCAGTCAATGGCCATTTATAGTAGAATTGTAAAGGGCTATTTCGCTTTTTTATTTCTTTTTCAAATCTGTCTAGTTTGTTCTTCATTTTTCTCTCTTTCAGCGCATAATGTGCTCGCAGAAGGTCACACAAACATTTGTGGTTTGACTGACCTTAGTTGGACAGTTCCTCAAAAGAAGGAGGGAAAAAGGGGAGTGGGAGGGGGTTCCTCAGTTTGATTCCCAATATATGTACTTTAAGTTTTCAACTTTTAGATAATAATGTTTAATTTTTTTTCGTGTTCGTTCATGTAAGTACATGTACATACAGTACAGTAAAATGAGTCGGAATGACGACTCATTTGCTTGTTTATTCGTGATAGCCAGATGAAATTTTAGGCTATATTAGAACGAAAATCTACATTTTAATTAAACATTGGATATAGCGGCCAAACCGGTAATCGGCCAGGGTCTCCGGTTAAGAGGGGTTCTTCTGTAAATCAAATTTATGATTTTTGAAAGTTATTACTGCGTGTAATCATTTATTATTCATGTCGCCATAAGAGGTTTCGACTTTTCGTAAAAAAATAAACAATCATATAGATTCTTTGGGATACTTGATAATAATCCCTCCCATTAATACTCGGTGTGCCCGAAAGCCCTTTCATATCTAGAGCAATAGAAGAGATAGGAGTGGGAATAATAGCGCTCACGACCAAAATTTTGATTGTTTTTTACCACTCGTCACTCATATTTTTCTGATTGAATACCCATATTATCATTAGAAGAAATATGTCGAAAATGTTTGAAATTTGTTTTTGGATAGTTTAGTTAGCAACATTCGCATACAAAAGGACGATATCAATTATAGTTTGTATAGCGAAAATTCGATGAATAATTTACACCTATATTTATACTTTTTTATTTTGCAAAATAACGTTAAACACGAGAATTGCAAAATGGAAGGCGATCATTCTGTGATCCTCTCTAAAGAATTCTATAGTGCTTCTCAATGCTTCGTGGAGCTAAAACTCAAGTGCCACGTTTTCAATTGAATGTGGTGATGCCGATAAAATTGAACTGTAGCGTTTATGCGTTTCTTTACATTAAGAACTTACACTTTCAAAATTACTCAAATTGTTACACTGACTGGGAATTTTCGTTTTTTAATTAACCGATTGGATCAACAACTAGTTCCTAGTCCATGAGATCGATTATTTCAAATCTATAATCTGAAGAAATATAAGACAGAGAAAACTCAATCAAATACAATTTGTTAGCCTACCCGGCAAAGCAATGGGAAAACTTCTCCCAGACGGAACCAAAATACGACGAGGATGGGATTCGAACCCACGCGTGCAGAGCACATTGGATTAGCAGTCCAACGCCTTAACCACTCGGCCACCTCGTCGTGTGATGACTTTAGTATTTTAAAGTAAAAAAAGATTCGAAATTAACAATTATAATTCAGTTTTTGGATATGGTCTTCTGATACTAAGAAATAAAAACTATTGCATTGAATGTAGCAAATTATTGTTTTCGACTAGATAAAAATATATTCGATTTCATGCAGCAGGGGTGGACTCTTTTATTAGGGAACTACGAAGCTCGATTCGCCCTCAAAAAAAAATTCTTGGATTTTCAAAAATTAATGTTTTTTATGCAGGCCTTCCAATTGTGCAGTAAAATATCTTACAAAGCAGTAAAATTTCTTAAAATACCACTATTGTCTGTATCGGCTGATAACGCGGAAATCTAAGCCCTATTCCTCAAAATATGTCACAGCCGTATATTATTGCTATAATAATAATAATAATAATAAATTTATTGTCAAAAAGCAGTACAAACTGCGTATGACCACGTGGAGGACAATAAACTAATTTACTCTCCGGAAGCAAGCAAGGGACGTATTCCATCAATTCCTATCAAGGGCCCCAAGGCAGAGGCCGATTCAATTTTTTTTTGCATAAGTTCCTAGATAAGATAAAAAGTTCGCTGCGAGTTATAATACACATATAATGTAAATGTGTTTGTAATTTAACGCAAATATGTTTGTAAATTTACATGTACAAGTTATTATCGAACTATAGATTATTCTGAGTATAGTGTTTAAAAATCATAAGAGTTGAAAAAACACTAAATTCACGATTTATTGTTACAATAAACACGCCCCTAGACAAAGCCTAGAGAACCTGTATNGGAGAAAACCCCGGGCCAGGATGGGGCTACAGAATTGCTATTGTAATCGCTTTATCTTATTACTGATAGGTCTCTTATCGTGTAGATGCCTTTTCCTCGCGCTACACTCAAAAGTTATACCTGCCAAAGTCCAGAAGATAGCCTTCGTAGTCACGACTCATTTTTGGCGATTTATATTTAAATGCGTAACACGAAAGTGTGTGTTTCTGTCTGCTACGTGATCACGATTAAACCGCTGAACCGATCGTGATGAAATTTGGCAAGAAAATAGTTTGGATGCCCAGGATGAACATACGTTAACTTTTATTTTTTAAATGTGTGATAAGAAAAATAGAAATGGGTTTTGACAATAAGAGTCTATAAAATCGAAAAAAAAAAAAATTTATATTCGTTTACGCTGCCTATACGGATAGAGATAGGTGACAACTATGAATGGAAATATTGATTGCTTAAAAAGTTCTACAAAAAACGTCCGCGACAACATATGTTTATCTACAAAAACTAACCTAAAATATTAGTAAAACGTTATTAAAAATAGAAGTGTTAAATTAAGAGAGTAATTTAAGAAGAAAATATCAACCATCTTCAAAATGATTTATTTTGTGCATTTAAAATAGACAGAATATGTCTTGAATTTTAAAATTATGATGAATAGTTTACATTTTACAAGAATTTTATTGAAATGGCGCAGCCACGTCATGACTCGCAAGCAAGGCTCCCGCTAGATGGTGTAGTGTACAATCAAGTTTTCTATTACATTTGTATTATGAATTTGAAAAATTAGTATTCTGTACATATTTTTGTTCCTGAATAAATGAAAAAAATTCCAAGGCAACACCAGGGAATCAGCTAGTTTTTTATAAATTTGATAATACAATTTCAATTCGATTTGTGTTGAGTTTCTAGACTTTCTTCCAGATGACGCCACTGATGTTAGTTCAGAAGGTTCAGAATCTGCCTCGTAGGGGACGCTACCCACGAATACTTAAACTTCGATTACGTAAACGCTATTTCAGAGGTAATTATAGTGGCAGTTTCAGAGGTAATTATAGAAGAGTAAATTACTTTTATTAATGAACATATAAATTTTCTTAAAGCGAATAACAGATATCCGTTGGGTATTGTTTCTGTGATATTTCAGAATGTATTGATTTCAAATGAACTAAACATAAGTTTCAATCCCATTAATAGGATTGATCCTATTATAGATGTGTTCAATCCTATTAATAGGAAGATATCACATGGCAAGTTTCAAGTGTTCTCCTTCAGGCACCCATTACCACCTCTTTTAAAGTCCAGTTTCAACACAATGGGTCAGGAGAAAAGGGTTGAGATTTAAGAGTGATCTAAAATGTCCAATATTATTTTTTAAATCGCGTTCTTGAAGCCAATGGAATTAATAGGAAGAATCCCAGAGCAGCAGAAGTTCTGTTCCCATGGGGGTAAGATACACCTAGCTTACCTAGAGGTGGAATGCAAAAGGTGGCATGTAAAAATACTAAAAAAGAACCCTAGATTTCAGGTCACTGAGGCAAATAGACACTTTCCCTGAGCCCTTTCAAGTCGTTTGCCATGGGAAGTAAGATTCATTCTGCCAGAATTTCACCTCATATACAGGTATTGTGATATTAACCACATAACCAATATCCAGCAAATTTGCTTTCTGAAGGGTTTCTGACAGTAGACGTATAAATTTCCTGATTAAATATCTCTTGATTTTTCCCAAGGTCATATAAATTCCAAAGATTCAGATGTTTGAATATACATTCTTTTCAGATATTTCGTAGAACTAACTCACACAAATACATAATTGTAGGGTTCACTTTAAGTTCCTAGAGTAGTTATACTTTGTTAATACAAGTGAAACAAGTTAACCATATGTAGAAATTGTTTCTTTATTCATTTATTACCTATATCCCTTTGGTTGTACCCCGGTCTCATTTCCTCCCATCTCAACATATTTAATAGATGGTGAAGCTAAAAACTTTTCTCATTATTCCTATACAATCTTCCATTCACATCAAGCATAATCTTCCTTTTCACTCACTCCCCATTAGTTCGAAAGATCAGCTATTTGTGATCAGAGCCAGTAGCAGTGATTTGGAATCAAAAGTGGGGGGAAAAACAAATATTGAATATTTTCATTAACATGACATTTTCTGCATGTTTCCACTATGTTTAGTTTAAATAATGAAATAAATCAAAGGAACGACAATTGGTGATTACCGCATCAAGGATGGTATAATTTTTTTTTACAATTCCCAGTTTTAGACAGTTAAAATGAAATTTTTATCTTTCCTTACAAAAGTGAGGGGGTGACTGACCCCCCCCCCCCCTAATCNAACCACTCAGGGTGAGACTCAACCAGGTGTACCTGCACAAAAAATCTTTTAAATGGTTAAATCTCAAAACATTAGTCCAAGTGAGGAAGTGGAGTTATTGGTGTTTCTGAACCAGAGTTGTTCATATATTTATCTGCAGTAAACTTCTCCCACCTGGCCTCGGATTAACCGACCTATCGAGTGGAAGAGTTCTTTTCCTGTTTCAGTACATAATAGCTGGCAAAAGTGACTCAAACATTGATTGTTTGACAGGTCCTTCCTGGGGTGACACAATGATAGGTGAGGAATGTGTTTGTGTTGTGGTGGGTAGAACAGAAGAGGTGGAAGGAGTTCACCAGTTTGATTCCCCTCTAGTTTCAGTCTATTTCTTTATGAATCAATATCTACACATGTCCATTTTCCTATGAATATTTTTTCCATATTCCTTTACACATGTAAGTACACACAGTACAATAAAATGAGTTGCAATGATATCTCATTTGCTTTATAATTCCTGATATCCTGATGAAATTCTAGGCTCGTCTTGAACCCAAATTGATATTTCACGGGTACCTCAGATTAACCAGACAAATGGGTAACCAGCTAGGGTCTCCGTCGTGACCAAACTGGTTAAGAAGGATTCTACCGTACTCTTTAAAAATCAATACTGAAATTTATAGAAAGATGTATGCCTCCTAAAACACACTAGTAAATTAGTTTTAATATTCTTCTTATTAAAAGTGAATTTTTAAAGACTTGGGATTTTGAGTTTTATTCGTTTCTGGGGAGGAGAGAGAGCTGAATTCCGTGAGCCCCTTCTCATACACTACACAGATATTTTCAATGGATGGGATTATTTTTGTTGCACGGAAAATCAATTTTTGCGATCTGGCAATGCAGCATTTCTAAGCTTTTACTAAACTAAAATGAAACTACAATTTTAATAGATTATATGATTGCCTGATCAGTCAGAAATAAATGTGTGGTAGGCAGATTTTACCAAAGGACAGCAAAAGTCAATACAATGTATTATTTTGACTCAAGTATTGAGAGGAACTCCCTTACAAAACCCTTCAAATGTGTCTTCTCTTCATGTCATTAATCTCTTATGCTCTTTCGTACAGAGTCAAAATCTTTTCTACGTCCCATAGATAACGTGGTCACAAATGTTAACTGGGATATAATGCCAACTGCAGAACAAAAGCTAATTGAATACAACAAAATAAATGCCCTACATTATATACAGCTTTTGTCTTCATATGGTAAACGATATGTTACATCCAACACCGTGAAATAACAGGTGCTGTATCCTAAATGAAGATGGAGAGGGAATAATAGTTCCACTGTAATGGAACAGACCACACATGTTGGCATTCTTGTACTCCTGACAAAAAATATTTCACTGAAAATTCCTTTTAAATTCCTCGTAGTTTATCAAATAACCAATTTTTTTTTTCAAGCCACTGTGCCCCCCATTGTCATGATACACTGAATGACTATCCCACACACCCCATCTTAGTGATTAAAATCAGTTTAAGATGATACCAACAAATATTACACAATAAAAGTTGAACTGGAATTTATTCACATTCATAAGCAACATATTTGGAGGGCCATAAAAATATTATTATTTTAAGTTTCAGAAGTAAACTGAACTTTTATCAAACTAGGAATGGAAATGTCAGAAATTAATACTGAATGACTAGCAGTTACATTATAAACTTTATCCATGAAACATTAACCTTTTTATTTTCAATAGTTATCACAAGCTGCTCTTACAATGTTAGGCTTGGTAACAGATGATTCAACGTAAGAAAGCCGGGAATAATGAGAACAATATAATTGGTATTACTCTAAGAACTAATTATTATCCTGATATTACCATAGATGTAAATATGTAATTTTGACAAAGAAAATTTTAATTTATTCAGCCAGTATAAAAATAGATAATTCTTCCCCACAACCCAATGGTGTCATGTCCTAAATAGTACGAGAATTAATACTTGGAACAATTTAAAAAACAACATTAATAAATATTATAAAAGCACTATACACTTTACACACACAAAAATGTTTATCAGCCGTTCACAAAGCACAATTTATCCGACGAAAACTATCACTCCCCCTTCACGCTGACTGAAAATATCAATTAGCAAACTACGTGTACAGGCAAATATCATATTTCACATCACACGTAAACAGTATTTTACAAAAAACACTGATCAACAAGAAATCAATCTCAACTTTCATACAAGACAAATCACATTTCTTCATTATGCATCCTCAACGATTTTAAAACACACACACACACCACTTTCCTTACACTTGTGAGAAATGTTATTAATTATTGGTAAGGAACAGTAAACAGTCCTGGTTTTAAAGACATTCGGAGTATGCAAATCAAGTATCCTTTCATCTCAATAGCAGCATGTGGCCGATTCCATTGCTACAGTTGAGAAACTCTAGGTTCATTCCTCCCATGATGGAATGTCGTCAAGGATATTTGATTTGCATCGTGTCCCTAGCAGGCACCAGTACCTAACCTGAAACAGAATAAGAAACATTAACAAATAATAACAAGAAATGACACGGGATAAGATAAAATAAGATAAGATAAAAAGTTAGCTGCAAGTTATAATACTAATAGAATGTCAATATGTTTGTAATTTTAAGCAAAAAATTACATGTAAGTTATTATCGAACTATAGATTATTCTGAGTATAGTGCTTAAAAATTGAAATAACACTAAATTCACGATTTATTGTTACAATAGACCCGCCCCTAGACAAAGCCTAGAGAACCTGTATGATAAATCCGCCTCTACCCGAAGGAAAACCGGAGAAAAACCCGGGCCAGGATGGGGCTACAGAATTTATGTACACAAACGTGCCAATGTTGAGTACACATAAAACTAAATTAATATGAGCCATAAGACAACACAATCATGCAAGAAAATAGTTTTTGAAATTGTTATAAGTTGTTTAAAAAGTACTACAGCAATGGCGTGATAAAGCACAAGACGAATTTAACTTTTGTTAAAATCAATAAATTCTTTTACAGTGTAGAAGCACTGGTGCAGGAGGTAGTTTTTAACCGCGGATTTGAAGATATTCAATTTCATAATATCTTTTATATTCTTGGGCAGGGAATTATATAGAACGATTCCCGAATGGTATGGTCCCTTTTGGCAAAGAGTGGTTGACACTCTAGGGCGATGAATATTACTACTATTGCGTGTATAGTGTTCGTGAACGAGACTGTTTCGTATAAAGAAAGGGTGGCACTTCAGTAATTCGGACTTAACAAACACGACTGTTTCATAAATATAAATGCAGGGAAGTGTTAATATATTTAATTCCTTGAATAAAGGTTTACAAGAGTTTCGGGGATGAGATGATATGTATTATAACTCGCAGCTAACTTTTTGTCTTATCTAGGAACTTTTGCTGAAATTTTTGAATCCGCCTCTGCCTTAGAGCCCTTGATCGGAATTGATGGAATACATCCCTTGCTTGCTTCCGGAGAGTAAATTAGTTTATTGTCCTCCACGTGGTCACATGACGCAGTCTGTACTGTTTTTTGATAATAAATTTATTATTATTATTATCCCCTCCACAGGGGCCAAGTTGTTGGTAAACCCAGATAACCGACCCAGCTACTAACTCCTATCGCTCCATGTAGATAAGCTTCAATAGCACAGAGCTACATCTCCTCCCATTTACAAATACTACAAATGGAAGTTCAATTATTTTATTTGCTTTATGGAAAGAAAAAAAAAAGAAGAAGAAGAAGAAGAAGATAGGTGAAAACAGTCACTGCCCCATAAATCAAACCTACGCATTTCACTGCATAAAGGATACATCACCCCATTTGCCTTTCCCAATTGGCACAACGTTCTCACCTAGAACTGATAATTCTATCAGGTGAAGCCTCATCAACAATTCACAGAGAAGTAAGATGTCACCACAGAGATAGTAATACAATGGATCCAACAAATGTAAGTCTATCAGTGATTAGTTCTTTGGGAAACCATGGAGTTTAAAGTATTCAAATTCAAACTCGAAATAGCTAATATTTTTAAATTACTCTATTGGAGTGACACCCAGCACGTTATTGGTTACCAGAAAAGGGGTACTATTTAAAAATGTTTGCATTCTAATTTGTAACAAATTCTTATGTACTCCTTCTATAGTTCTCCCTGATTTCCATTGTTTCTGTTTGGTCACTAGAAAGATGTTTAGCGAGATAATACTATATACTAATTCAAGAGATAATTACAAATATTTAATTTAAAAAATGGATGTTAAAAGATGCAACAGAAGGGACACGTTAATCTCAAGAGATTAAAGCTCATAGTCAGGAGCTCGCTTGAAGACTCGCGCGAGGAAAGCAGCCGCTGGTGAAGGAGAAAATGTTCCTCCTCACGCACACATCACACTAACGGCTGGACCAAACACATGAGCTGCGTGGCAGCACAGTAGCAAAAGTAACTTTTTAAATATACAAAATATTAATGCAGTATTATAATACAAGTATATCCCAAAATCAGCTTCCACTTAAAACAAATAAAAAGAACACTGTTGGTTATTAGGAAAAAAGCTTCACTTCGAGACATTTTACAACAATGTACCAATAATAAAACCGCAGGGCATAACTTTGTACACCATTTTTCAATAAGAAAAGAACACAATGAAAAAGATATATTCCAGATTTTTCTACAGTTAATGTTCAATATAGACAATATTCTCGTCTAGTACCCTATTATAGTAATATGATATATAAATATATACATATATAAATATATATAATAGAAAATGGAATAAAAATTAGTCTCTTTACAGGTTTATTGAAAATACTACAATGTTAAACATAGTTTAGATCAAAGTAAAAGTTCTTGAACGGTATACTTTCAAAGTACCAATTACATCGAGAAATGTCAAAAAACACTGTCATGTTCACATAGTAATTAAAAATTAGCTAGTAGTTATGAAACTTGTGCTTCCAATCTGACAAAATGGAACACGATAAACAAAATAATTGGTTCAACTACCTTTTTTTTGTAGGTCTTCCGGGTCACATGCTGTTCAAGTGAAAACTCTTGTATCATATACGTTGACACTTTCCCAGTTTTGAAATTGAATAAATTATTTTTTTTCTTTTTGAAAATAAAACGATGGTAAAAAATACCAATATCCTATTACATAGTTAAAAATTAAAACTAATAATTAAACACTAGGAAAAGGACACTTGTAATTAATTACACTGCCGTTGATGAACTTCAACACAACTGATTACATAAAAAGAATATAAACATGAAAACAATGTGTGTGTGTGAACCTAAACTCCCTTAACACGAAAACAGTAATCCAGGAAAATGAAAATAAAACAACCAAGTTGGCATAAAAAAGCATGATCTCAAAGTACAATCTGAATGACATGTTCAGAGGTGAGGAAAGAGTCAAACTTCATTAGTCCATACTAGTGGATGTTTGGTTGAAATGTGATTATTTGGCTTGTGACGATTGCAACCCCTCATTTCCATCGGACTTCAATTCCTAACAGTAGAATGAATATTGGTGAACAAGTGGCAGCAAGTGATAAGAATAAATGTTGAGCGAGATTATATGGTAGGGAGTTGAAAAATAAATAACAGTAAATAGTAAGTATGACAGTATTAATGGTAAATGAAATTGTAGGATGCAAAGAAAAATAAAGACAATAAATAAATCAGTGAATGAATAGAAGTGTTCATCCCTTGTAAGAAAGTTCACACAAGAAACTGTTGAAAATAAACAAAAATTTTCAAACACAAGAATCAGACTGTTAATACAGACTCCTAGAAACACAATTTTATACACATCATCTTAATACTCACGTGTTGCAAAAAAGTATATCGGATCGTGCATTCACAAAGTATACGAACAAGAAGGATAAACTAAAAACAATGGCTCCTATGGAAAGGATCTTGATTTCGTGTGAGCGAGAAGGCTTCAGGAAGATTCGAACATTCAATTCCTGCCACACTGATTCAGTCCATGTGGAATACACGCCTGAAGACCAATCGTAATCTGAAAATTAAGATATAACAAAAATGAACAGTTCACATAGAGAGAAAATATAAAAAATTATTAATACAATAAAATCTAATTGGTGTTACCAAGTTCATCGAAGGCTGGACTAACAGCAATTGTGTAATTCATAGTAGTTTGAATACAGATTCCATCTTCTTCAACATCAATATTCCCTTTCATCCAAATGTATTGGAATACCTGGTTTCCAAGAATAATATGATAATTTGATACAAGAGAATAATTAAATTAATAAAACAATATTTAACACACACAAAATAAATTAAGATCTTTTCACAAGTTGAAAATGTCTCCCCAAAACATACTTAAGATATAAGTTTAGTTGAAGATTCTGAGATGGAAATTATTATAGTAATATGTAGCGATACAATAACATTTTGTGGAAAATTCTGTACAATATGTAAGTGACATTATGATGTACAGGTTTACAGTACAAAATATTATCAAAAATATTATATTCTTCTATCTTCATTTTGTTGAATAAAACTATTTAAAACTATGAGTAAGTTTTCTAAACACTTAATTTCTTCTACTATTATTCTTCAGCATTTAAGATAAAAATTCAGAAAATGTTTGTCAACATCAGATACTTAAAAAAATTAAATAAAAATCAATATAATGCAGAAAAATGTTATTAATGTAAGAAACTGATACAAAAAGCATTAAAAGTTTCTCAGTTTGAAGACAAGATTTGCACAGATTTACAATCTATGGATTGCTCTACATTCTCAAGAAAAGAAATTTATAAAAAAGTGTCCAAGGTTTGAAACCAAGACAAAATTATGAATCTTAGTTTTCTTGGATGCGAATCAAAATTTAAAAATGTCTCGGAACCTGAACACCATATTTTTCTCAGTTCACTAATTTGATTCTTTAATAGTCCGAACAATGGTAAAATGTAGGAAAGCATGTGGTTGTGGAATAAATTATTTTATTGAGTATTATATAAATCAAATTGAGTAACATATCAAGTACTAGTGTAACATTCTACATTACCTGCTGTTGAGGGTTGTTATGACATTCTTTCTCACTCTTGTTAACCTTATCTCCCGTAAGATAAGCCAGAGTTTGTCCCGTCAGAGATGTTATCACATAATTAGGTCCCCGCCCCAAAGTGACACCAACATACAAATTAGCTGGTTCATCATACAACATGGCATTGTAAGATGCATTTTGGAACATAGAACAATTCACTGTGTCCACATAGCAGTGAAAAAGTTCATCCACCTACAATCCAAAAATAATTACTTTCAAGGTTGGGTTTTCTATCTCTTTGTTAATATGCAACACATTCAAAAAATACAGCCAACTGAATGGGAACATTTCCACAAGAACAATAAAGTTAACATTTTGTTTTCATTGTGTTTCAAGAAATGTTTCCCTCTGCAAATAAATCCAACTGGCTGAATTCAAATCCTCAACTGGTGAACAGGTAAATTTAAAAACCAACTCTTTGCAAATAAATAATTTAATATTATATTATATATAATATATATATATATATATATTATATATAATATAATATTAAATTATTTATTTGCAAAGAGTTGGTTTTTAAATTTACCTGTTCACCAGTTGAGGATTTGAATTCAGCCAGTTGGATTTATTTGCAGAGGGAAACATTTCTTGAAACACAATGAAAACAAAATGTTAACTTTATTGTTCTTGTGGAAATGTTCCCATTCAGTTGGCTGTATTTTTTGAATGTGTTGCATATTAACNTAAATAAAACAAACTCTATCACCTATTTCAACTAAATTAATCATAGATACGATTAATTTTTATTAATATAATTTTGAAAATTCATATTGCAAAGAAATTAACTTCTTAGTTTTCAATTAAGTTATATAACAATATTGATGGTTCTTGCTTTGTTCTTGTGATAATGGTCAGTCGGTCGTGCTCGGCTGACAATTGAGGTAAGATGTCAGGAGTAAGGTTGTAACCGAAATATATGAACTGACTTGAAGAAGTATGTAAAAAACCTTTTATTATGTTATGAAGACTGCACTGGGCGAAATTCCTTATGGATAGCAGTGTGATTTAAAAATGTGCCTGTCCACCTCAAGAGGGTTTGAACGCGACCACATCCAATTTTCAGCTGTATGGATGTATGTACTGATAGAATTCGTAGAAATTAAGTGATCCAACAGCTCAATTAATAGAAAGAGAAGAGAAAGGATGTGAGGGAAGGATGAAATGAAAAGGAAAGTGTTGCGAGAACAACTTCGTGACTTTATTTCAAAACAAACAAAATTATTAATACTTACAGCTCGTGCAGTAATTCGTGTTTGTCCAGTATATGATACATTGGTTAGCATCGAATACAAGGTGTAAGCGAGGGCCGTGGAGAAGTGAGCGATGAAACGCTGAATAGAAGGAGCAGGAGGATCAGTACCTCCATAATACTCGTACCGTAGAGACGATGCATTATCAAAAATGCTGTGGTAATACCTAGAATATAACAATATCCACAGGTGCCATTTTGTCCAAATACTTCATTGAGAAAAACAAAACAATACCCCTTCCTTACAGTGTCAGTTTGTTATCCTATTATTTATATTCAGGCAAACATCGATTAATTGGATGAGTCATCTGTATTGTGATGATGAAATCTACACACACAAAGCTAAGCGTGCCACCAAATATACGATTTTCCATTCTTCTGGTAAATAATTTTAACAAAATTCTTAGGACTAAATTAAATTTGCTCATTCAATTTGACAACACTGTTTTTATTGCTAAAACTTTATAATCTCCTTACCGAGTAGTAAAATGGTCCAGATAGTCTGCAATTACAACACCACCAACTTTAATTTCCTGGGCAATAAAACTTTGCAAAGAAGCAGGAGGAAGTTGTCCACCATTTTTAGTTTCAAACTGCAAACCCAGTTTTTCACCGACAGTTTTCATTTCTTCAATAAATGATGCGGTCTATAGGAAAAAAAGCGTTACAATTTATAATAGAACAGAGCACAGACGTTATAAGGTAACAAAATGAAATTATTCAGAAACTTAAATCCAAGAAATATCATCTTCTATTAAACAATAGCAATCTATCTCAACCCGGAGTTCGCAGGCAGTATAACATTAAAATAAACTTAATGCATAAAAGTGTGTACGAGATTGGTTTCTCTAATCAAAACAAAAATGAAAATGTGTTGTAATTCAAAATCCAGATAGGTTCTACAATCAACAAGGTCAATCATCTCATTTGTTGATTTGAATCAGTAACATATGAGTTTATAACATTTTCTTCATGCTGACGGTAACATTAAAGCTTGAAACTTCTTACTGTTAATAAGAAGTGAAGTAGATGAGTTTTTTAACGTAGTTTCATACAATTTAAATAAAAGATAACATAAAATGATGTATACACAAAGTACAAAGATTATTGTCAGGAATACAAAGAAAAAGTAATAATCACATAACTCAAGCTATTACCGACAAAAAGGTAGGCAACATTACGAAGACCAGGTGTGTAACTTTAGCATAATTATGTGTACAAAGTATGACAGAGTATCAGGAAGGGTTGAGCAATTATCGAAAATATTGCAACTAACTAGTAATTGATGAATTGCCACATTGAATTTATTATAAGATCCTGTGGTGCATAAAAAACACTTTTTAATGATAAATCTTTGACTATCTTAAATGGAAAGTGCAAGATAATGATAATAAGAAGAAAATTAAAGAAGGCAAGATGTGAAAATGCAAATCTCACCGAGACTCGGGATCTCACTCTGTTTTTTTCAGCTGGATGAAACACCAGTTTCTTGCCACTGTGTTTGTACTGATTCGTCAAATGACTCAATTCAACAAAATACGCCAGATCCTCTGGTTTCAACGGAGGGGGCTGGTCAGCCACCATGTCGTCTTCTTCACTAGGGAAGTTTCCTTTCCTCAAATCATACGCCATACGGCTTGATCCAATGTAATCAAATGATTCACCGTTGAATAATACAAACAAAACGTTTTTTGATGGACGCTTCTCTGTAACACAGAGGAAAGGAAACAAAAGTTGAAGATATCAATAACTGAAGGTGACGTCCTATCAAAAATGCATACAGTGGGAAGAAATAAATTACAATGTGAATTAGTGAGCACTGTCAAAGCGATTTTTTCTTCTTCAAAAATACTAATTAACTGAAAACAAAACAAAGCAAAAAAGGGAATAAAGAAGGTAAAAAAAATGCAGTGAGAGTTAATTCATGTGGTATAACAAAAAGAACAATTGAAAGTAAATAAACTGTAATTCAGAATGATTTTACAGGGAATAAAATGACAAAAAATAAAGTTAGGTTTACCAGCCGGTTCTTTGAAAATTTTTGATAAAACATGAGCAGTAGCTAACAGAGCAACTATTCCAGTAGTGGGAGAAACTGCTCCTGGAGTAATTCCATCGAACATTGAAGATGCGTCCATCCGTGATCCAACAACAATCATCGAATCTTTCTCTTCGGTTGTGTTCCTATGCCTTGGAAATAGAGTGGACCAAACATTGCGACTTGCCAAGGGATCACAAAATTTCACTGCAAGAACGAACAGTTCATAAAAAACGTCTCATAAAATTTACAGCTGGAAGCCACCAAGGAAATGAACTACACCAACATCTAGCATAGATCGCTTACTTGGATTGAAATTGGTGATCATTCTGCTTCTCCTGATACAAGTGGCTGAATTTGTAGTCGCAAACATAAATGAGTTCATCTCCATCGCACAGAGCGAACGATCGTGTTTCTGATTCCTTCCCAAAGAATTAAAGATTGAATAACACTACAAAAAAATTCAAAACAATAGAACACAAAGTAACACTTAACAACTTCGACAATATCCAAAGTTCGTCAATTATTTACATACCTTTTCTATTTTATCAATGTGTTTCTTAACATAAAATATGGGAAAACCCCAGTCTTCAAAGATAAGTTTATTGCCCAAAGGATTCCATCCGGGGCCTTTATCTTTATCACAGGTGTCTTTGTTAACCAGAAACAATCCCGAGTACCGGTTAGGACATTCATCTTCAAATGTGAAATGATCCGGTAGGGATCCATTAGCGGTTAATGCTATTCCATTCACTTTGCCACTTTCCTTTAATTTCAAAAGGTTATCTCTAAAACAACAAAAATAAGTGATACATGCTACATCTTTCACTTCTTCATCACAACAGTAAACTGAATGAGAAGTAATATCGGAAATGTTGAAGTAGTCGTTAGTAGGACGAACACAGTGGCTTCCAGCCACAACACACCACGGGTATCTATATTTATAACTCATCTAACATGCTTCAATATAAATCTACAAGTTATTTCCGTAGGAGATTGAGTACTTATACAATGCATATTACAAAACACTGAAACTTTCTCAGAGGACATGTAATTATCAGCATCAACATACAACTACTACAAACATGATGAACAAACATTGGCATCAGATAGACTACAAACATCTCACCCTTGCTCCAGAGAGTTTGCTAGCACAGGGAGAGGAGGCCGATTACAAACTTCCCACCAACCCCTCAGTCGAGCCTCCATGCAATGTATTGAATCTATCCACTACAGTAGAATAAAACTCTTGAAATACTTATCACAAAAATTAATACTAGCACCCATTAAGATGAGAAGAAGAAGAAATGAAATCTATTAAACACTTTCTCTGATTGTCTTAATGCATTTAACAAGGAAAATAAAATTAAGTGTAATAATATAGACAATCAATTGTTAATATCTGATTGACAATGAGTCAAATATTCTGATATTTTAAAGTACTGACGATGTGTTCTCACAAAAACATTTTACTTGCATAATAGACTAGAAACTTCGACCTGAAGAGGAGGTCGTGTCTGCACCTTGAAACGTTGACGTCCATCCATTCCAGATAACATATATGTACAAATTGCTGCTGACAAGATAAAAAGCAATTGTTAGTGAATAATGAACAGATATTAACAATTGATTGTCTGTAATATCACACTTAATTTTATTTTCCTTGTTTAAAAAATGAAATCATTTATTTTGAAAGTAGACATGAGCCTCCTAAGCTAGTATTAGGCTATCCTTCTAATATTTTTGAATCTCCTTTTGACTCAAAGCTGTAAACATACAAAAAGAGAAGTAACATTCAAGTTCAAACCCATCCAGAGTAAATTTTATCAGAACACCACCATTTCTTTCCAACGTGCAAGCTTTTCTCAGAATCAGCTTTTTGTAAAAACAAATCAAAATATTTCAATAAAAAATGTCATATGGTATCGTATATTTTTATTGTACCAGTGCCAAAATAACATAATATTGAAAATGAAATCTCTTCCAAAAATAGCACATTTCAGAATCCAAATTGTTCAACAAAAACACTCTCAAGTATCAGCTATCCAAGATGCATTGTATAGAATGACGAACTAAAAGTTCAAACATTTTTATGTTGTTCAAATCAGGTAAAAATTGAATGAAAAGTTACTATCTACAACAAGGTGAGATAAACTTAGGTCAATAACAGGAGGGAAATTTTTCAGGATAACATTCAGCCTAGCAAAAATGCTCTAGTCAGAAAAGATATATAATATTTAAAGAGACAATGTAATTTGTAGAATAATAGTTGCTTATCGATTCTTACTTGCTGCACAAAATGAAATATTTCAAGTATTAAAACCTTTCGAATGCAGTTTGTAGCTAAAACATAATTATGAATTTGTTATGAAGAGTTGATTACCAGTAACAAACATTATTTTATGAAATTTCTAAATTTCTTTGTTCAGTAACTTTTGAGATATACAGATTTAAAAATCAGTTATTTTAGCTCAATACAAACATTTGAAACCTCATTACACTTAATGGATATACATTAATAGTCTCAAATTTTAATATTGTCTAGTGGTTTATTAAATCTTTTGGGAGAAATAGTATTTAAGATATATTGCAATCCCTCCCATAAAGAAAAATTTCTGAAATTTATACTCATTGAAACACAAAACTTATATAATTAATTTTTAAGTTATTTCTATGAAACCAAACCAATATTTGGTAATAATGAGAATGGTAGATGATTTTGTGTAGATCAAAATAGTCTTTGTTTCAAGTTAATAACATTATTAAACAGTTACTTCAACTTCTTATACCCTTTGCCTCTGCAAAAAATGACACATCCTTTATAAAACGACCGCAAGAATATAAGGTGGTTGTGATAAAGTGTGAAAAATATTGTACTGTACTACTATATAAACATTAAATAAAGAGTGCAATGAAAAATGATATATGGCAGAAATGAATTATTTTTTTCAGTGTCAGACATCACATGAATTCACTCAATTCAAAATATTCACATTACTCTTACAACTTATACCGCTAAAATTTCATTAAAATATCAATGCTTCACACACCTTGTAAATAGTGCAGGTTTCATTACAACCATATATGGTATTGCCTCTCCATGTTCCAACAACCAACTAAGACTATTACTATCATTCACCACATGAACAATACCAACATTGCCAAGTCTATTAGCTGCAATGATAAAGGGTGTTTAAAACATTTACATCTCAAGAGCTAATAAAGAAAAGACACAGTTAAGTTTATTCAAAACTCACAGCCACATCCAAACTGATGTGTACCATTCAATCTTCTAAAACATGCAGCTGCTCCATCAATTGAGTCATATATTTTACTCTTCATACGTTCAGAAGTAACTGCTAATAATTCAAAACATATTAATTGAATGCATTTCAACTAGTACTAAACAAAAAATTGTCCAAATTCTTAGATTATATACACACACAATTAATATAAATGGATTACAAAATTGAACATACATATTTAAAAATACAAAAAGCATAATTGTACTCCAACATAGAAAAACAGCAATCAATAGACACACTTTTGAAAGTGGCCTTTTTCATTCTTACCTGAGCTCAATGCCACAGAGAACAACAATATTTGCACATAGATCTTGGATGAAGCCATTCTCCTTCAGTAAAGTTCAATAGATTATAAACACAATTTCAAAATTATTACTCCCAAATAATTCAGTAAGTACAATTATTTAGCTAATTTCAAATCAATAGCTAAATCTAATAGGCACTGACATTATTTCCACCCCCAAATATATCATCGAAAAACTATTAATACTACCGTAGTAAACGAAGACAAACGTACACGCAATTACTTGTGTAAATTGAATATAAAACAACAATGATATAATAAAAAGACACAGTACCACGGCTCAATGGCAAGAGTACTAGTAGTATGTGTACTCCACCCCATTCATCATTCCATTCTCAACTATCTCACGAACTTAACGTCAATAATGCGTTGAACATAACACGATGATTCGGACATTTGACAGGAATCATATGATTCATGAGTTAGTGAATAAGTAAGACCAATACGCTAATCAGATTATAGCAATATTCTACTCCATGAGCTAAAACGATTCTGACAGTGCACGTTGTTTGATAAAGAATCGCTAGATAGCGCAGGCAGATGCTCATTTTACGTTGGTAGGAGTTCGAGAACGATTCCGTCAAATCATCCGTTCCTTTCAATTGCTTAACTAATAAAATTACCATTGCTAACTTTTTATCTTATCTAGGAACTTTTGCTGAAATTTTTGAATCCGCCTCTGCCTTAGGGCCCTTGATCGGAATTCATGGGAAGGTCCCTTACTTGCTTCCGGAGAGTAAATTAGTTTATTGTCCTCCACGTGGTCATACGCAGTTTGTACTGGTTTTTGACAATAAATTTATTATTATTATTATTATCATCATTCATTCAAAATGTATTTCCCTTCCATAATAATGTTTTCACCAACAACTAATTTCTCTCCACGATCGCCTCAATTTATTAGTGGAGGCTCAATTTTACTTCCTGTATTTTTAAAGTAGGACGAAAAAAGGAAATTTAACACGAAACCACGTATCATCCGAGGATTCATTTTTGTTTAAATTATGATATTATGTTTACAACTACCTTTTTGGCAATGAAGTTGGTGTATTATGTTGCTTTTATTCTCAGAGTATAAATTAAATATTTCTTTAGTTTCTGCGAAGAGTTTTTCTTTAAAATTACAAAGTATTTGCACAAGTTGTAAAAATAGCAAACCCATTATATGACTTATTTATTTGCAAAACTTGTGAAAATATTGAACTCACCGCAGGCTTACTATTTTCACAAGGTGTGTGAATAGCGATACATTGCGTCGCTGATATCTAGGTTAGTTATTATTTTGGGATAAAAACGCAAAGTCGAACAGTCTTCCTTCCGAGTAGGATCTTTTGAGTCCTATTTTCTTTTAAAGTAAGACGTTTTTAATGTATGGATTAAAATATTACGTTTAACTGCGAAGTGCTCAGTAACTAAAATTTCACTTGAGATTTTGTCCCTCCCTAAGGGTTTTGTTTATGAAATTTTCGAATTTCAGTTTATTTCATTCATTAAAGAATTCGTGGAAGATTTCAATCTCGTGTAGAGAGTTTGATTTCAATTAAAATCTACCGTTAATATTATTAACCCAATTCAGATTGACGTTCATATGTTTACAAAACTTCTGCACCGTCAAATGCAGTTGTATTGCGATACCTGTTACATAGCGTTATGCCCGCGTGTTCAAACCCACCTCAGGAACCTTTTTATTAACTCCTATTTTCCTTACAAGTCTGTAGTAGACTATGCAGTGGCGTGGTCTAGCCACAGGTAGGTGCACGTGTTGTGGCCAACGCGATTCACTGCGTGGTAGTTTGCGAGTCAGCCATGTTAGAACAGGAAACGGAAACTCCCCTATGACAAGTTCCGATAAATTTTGTAACAGTACGGAGTAGTATCGTGCAAGATTAAGCATTATGTTATTTAACGTACAATGAAACCAAATTGAAACACTGTAATACATATTACGGGAGTGAATTCTGCCACGAATTTCAACACGGCTGAAATAAACTTAGGTTAAAAGAACTTGAAAAAGAATCCCGTGTGGAGTGACATAAAACCTCAAGTGAGATTTCAGTTACTAGAGAAATACGCTGTGTACATATTTAAATATTTAGAATCAACGTATTGAGAAAGTATTAATTTAAAAGAAAATAAATATCAAAATATCCTACTTGGAAATATGACCATATTATATCATCTTTTTTTATCCTTAAATACATGAGTCTTCCTAGCTGCCACGCTGTACCACAACTCGTTCATATAATCGCACTCAGACAGCGCCACTGTGCGCTCACAATTGTCACAAGTTGTGGAAATAGTGAAGCCATGTACAGGTTCGCTGATCGCACAAGTTGTGGAAATAGTGAGCCCATGTTCAGGTTCGCTAATCGCACAAGTTGTGGAAATAGTGAGCCCATGTACAGGTTCGCTAATCGCACAACTCGTTTAATTAGCGAGCCTGACATAGCTTCACTATTTTCACAACTTCTGAAACTATGATAAACCTTAAAATAATGATTTAAAAATCCAATACGTGCGATGTACATCTATGAAATATGTTTCATAATTTTACCAAATCAAAGTTTAACAGTAAACATTTTTATTACAGCTGTCTGTAAAAAACAATGTCCAAATAATGCAAACAACTTTTATTAAAGCTCTCAATAATATTATACATGACTCTTAATAATTTCTTATTTTTCAATTAATTTTATATAAACAACTCACTTCACTCGCGGGGAGCACAGACTCGCTAAGAGCACTGTACAATGCACAATATATATGTACACAGTACAGGTATTCGTATGAGCAATTCTGGATCTAGGATGGTGTCAAAAATATGACGTAGCGCTTACAAACCAAGGAATCGCGCCGCTTTAATTCAGAAAATGTATCATCTTTTGACAATTTATTGATGAAAAAGAATATCGTAATTGAATTGTGAATAGTTTCTGAGTCTAATCGCGATACGGAAATGTCACGATTTGATTTTGCTTAGTTTTTATAATGGCATGAATTCGTGGCAAAACTTAACCAAGAAGACTGGAAGTTTGAGCGTCAAGTCAAATTGCGACATTATAGAGTACATAATACATTGCGTACTTAAGAACATAATACAACATTTTGTTTCAAAGTAAGAAAATGTATTTTACTTATTAGTTTTTATATGTGAATATTATTAGAATTCTGAAGGCGATGGAGCCATCGAAAATCGGTATCACTATTCATTTCGTAATTCTATAACTGCTTCACGTATTCCGTTCACTTCATTCGTACGGAGTACAAATGTAATTCAGTTTACGAGACACATTTTACATCATTATTAGTTGCATTATTGTGTTAAACTATGTGTAATTATGTCAACACATTATATCGTGTTATAGGTTATATATTATTATGCAACAGTGCATCGGAAATAATCTTTACCGCCCTAGCTCAGAACTTTAATCATCACATGTTTTCACTTAATTAAGGAACTTGGAGAAGATGAACATTCACTGCTGGTGCTCTCTAATTAATTTAATGTAAATGTTAATGGCTGGAGCAATTAGCTCCCAGGAGTTTATTCACAGAGAGAGAAATTTCAATTTGTTACATGTGTGGTTATTGTGATTTTTGGGGGAGTGTGCATGATGTATTAGGTAATAAGCATGTATAATTGTCTAAATAAATAATTAAATCAATTGTTTTTTAAATAGCGTTTTCCTCAGTGTGTGTTCTCAGGATAATAAATGGACCGAACCCAGCCTATATAATTAGGACTTCGTAGTGGGAGAACGAGCTAGCCGGGGCAAATGAAGGAAGGTGTGTTATGCACTACACCAACCAGTATTAACCACTACACCATTCGTTTCGTTACAATATAGACAACCTAGGCGGTAGATACCTACATGTAAATCTTATATGTAGGTCTCTTCTACGCGGTTACCAAGGGCTCTAACACTTAGGGGCGGAGAGGAAGGCGATTTGTTTCTTGACGTACAGTTCATCAACATTAACCGAGACGAATGGGTGCCTGCTCTTCGTTGTAAAGAATTAATTTTTTGCTAATGTAAAGTTGTAATAATTATTCAGTAGGGAAACCCTCTACTCCACCACACCTCCGACTGACATAACTTCTTCGATAAGTCAACAACTGTTGTAGTATGGTTTTACGAAGTGAGAAGTGACCAAACATTTGAACACATACCATCAGTGCACCACATATCTTTGAGGGGAGACTTGTGGTAGGGGGGTGGGGGGTGGAGGTATTTCGACTTTTATATTCCTAGTTCCAATAGTGGTTTTGAAAATAAATATTTGCCTTATTTTTATATATACATTTAAAACCAGTGACACAAATATGACAAAAGAACATGGAATAAGTTACACAGTATCGAAAAAAACTACAACAGAAGGTTGAAATGTCAAAGAACTCAATAAATTGGTCTCCAACATTTCCCCGGTGGATAGTGGACATTTGGAGGACCATGTGTAACACCTAGGTACCGGAAAGATGGAATACGACACTGATAAGATTATAACGATGAAATTTGCTGAGTTATCACGCATTTAAAGCGCAGTTGTGCACAAAAGTCTATGTTTGGTTGACTTGCACATTCAATTATAAAACAATGTATGCGGTAACAGAGAGAAGTACTATCTTATAAGGTAGATGATATTTGCACAAGATATGAAAATAGTGAGCCTACTAAATGTGTGATTAGCGAACCCGTACATGGGCTCAGTATTTACACAACTTTTGCGATTAGCGAACCCGACATAGCTTCACTATTACCAGAATCTGTGCCAATTGTGAGCGTACAGTGGCGCTGTCTGGGTGCGATTATATGAACGAGTTGTGGTAGGTAAGAAGACTCATGTATTTAAGGGTAAAAAAAGACGATATAATATGGTCGTATTTCCAACTATTTTAAGATTTATGTTCTTTTATAGTTATACATTGATTCTAGATATTCAAATGTGTACACAGCGTGTTTATCTAGTAACCGAAATCTCACTTGAGGTTTTATGTCACTCCACACGGGATTCTTTTTCAAGTTCTTTTAACCTAAGTTTATTACAGCGGTGTTGAAATTCGTGGCAGAATTCACTTCTGTAATATGTACTACAGGGTTTCATTGTGCGTTAATTAACACCATGCTTAATTTTGCACGACATTACTCCGTACTGTTTTAAATTTTATCGGAACTTATCTTTTTTTGTGGGGCTTTACGGCTCGTCGACATCAAAGGTCAATGGAGCCCTAAAAACTCGTACAGGTAGGGAAAATGCAGTCACCCACTAGGGAGAGCCAACTTGACTCTCCCCGCGTGTGGGACTCGCCGAATGACTCAACCATATCCACTAAACACCCTCCTGAATTACAACATACCAAAACATATCTCAAAACATACATGAAAACATTGACAAAAAATGAGGGGTAGGACAAAAATGAGGGGGGGGGGGACAAAATGAGGAAAATGAATACCCTAGTCCTAATAGTCACGGGATCGAAAAGAACAAGAGGTGACCAAGGAAGGTCAGGAAAGAGAAAGGAAGGAGCCTCACACAAGTGGAAGCAATGCCAGACTCAGCTCGGGGCCCCGTGTTTGCCAAACAAGCATGAGGAGGAGAGAGGTGAGAAGGAGGGAGGGAGGAGGAGAAGACATTAATGGGGTATTTAGAAATAATTGAAAGGAAATTACTCATAAAAATGTTGGGTCCAATAAAAGATGGAGAAGAGTACAGGAAATGTCGGAACAACGAAATTTATTCTTGCATTGAAAAAATTACAGACAATTAGGAGAAGGAGAATTGTTTTTCATGGACGCCGCAAAAGAGATTTATTTATTGAAATCCAGAAACAAGTTACAAATACAATGTGAATAATACAAAGTGAAATCCTATAGCGGTAAACCAAGATACCTGTGCCCAGGGTAAATGCTTATAAACTAAAACTAAAAACTAATAAAATTTGAAAATTAAAAAAAAACATTTTATATTGACATAGTGCCATCTTTTTAAACAATATCTTAATTATTGTTCTTAATAATCTACTTAATGTTTTGAGGAAATTGTTATACATTGGACAGAATCCATTGTTTCAATTGAAATTTTCTCGACTTCATCCTCAGTGTTTTCAATTCATTTGGTAATTCATTAAATAATCTAATAGCAATAATAAGACTTCTCTTGTTACTGCTTCTCTTTTTCATTTTTGGTATTTGCAGTCTTTTAGACTTTTAGTTATTGAACTAGATGAGATGTATCTATAACTTAAATCCTTGTAGTGATACAGGAGTGAATGTAGCGAGAAGAGTTGATCCAAATTCATTGGATTTTTATTGTGAATAAAATTATTTTTATTTACTATTTTTAAAATTATGTTTTGAAATCTTTGCAACAGATTCATATTATTATCATATGCTCCCCCAAGCTATAATCCCATAATTGATTATACTATGAAAGAAGGTATAATACATCGTTCTTAATGTTTCCATTTGTATGTATCTTGCCATTTTATAAAATATGAAGATTAAATATTTCACTTTATTGACAATATTCAATATGTTTATCCCATCTAAGTTAGGAATAAAAAATAATACCTAGATATTTACATTCAGTCATTCTTTGTATATAGTTCTCATTTATTTGAATGTCAAATGAATCCGGCAAACTATCACATCTATTACCAAGAGTCATATAAACTGTTTTACCCATATTGAGTGATAATTTATTAAAGGCAAACCACTCAGCTACATGTTTTAGGTATTGATTAATTTTGGTTTCTATTTTAGACCAAGTCTTATCATAAGATATTATGACAATATCATTAGCATAAGAAAATATAGTGTCATCTGCCAAATCTTCAAGATGATCATTAACATATAAAATAAACAATAGAGGTCCAAGTATCGTTCCTTGAGGGACCCCTGTCTCTACTTTCATAAATTCACCCACATTTTCATTAACTTTAACTCTTTGTAACCTATTACTAAGATAGTTCTCTAAAAGTTTATGAGCAATCTCTGATTCCATAGTTGCTTAACTTATCAAGAAGTATTTTATGATTTACTGTATCAAAAGCTTTTGCTAGATCAATGAAAGTTATGGCTATAGGTTGAGAATTATCCATTTTTTCTCAAATCAAATTGGTGAACATATCTAGTGCATCAACAGTTCCTTCTTTTTTTAATGAAACCAATTGTTTTTTTGATCATATATCACAATACATTTTTTTTAAGTTTGTAATTATGATATCAATAATTTTTCCAAAGATTTTAGCAATATTAGAAATCAGAGATATTGGTCAATAATTAGTGACTAAGTGTTTATCACCACTCTTGTATATAGGTTTTATTTCGGAACTTTTTAAGGCATCAGGCTGTATAGACTTTGTAATACTTAAATTAATAATATGTTCAACAATACAGAAAGAGAGGTTTTAAAGTACATTTGCATGAATTTCATCTATACCACCATTTTTTACTTTTAAATATTTTTATTTCATTATTTATTTCGAATATATCTGTAGGATATAAGAAAATTGTTTTACTGTTATGCGCTGGAAGTTTAATTCTTGTATTACGTGGCTGAATAATTTTAATTTCCTACCAGTAGCACAAAAGTACTTATTCATATTTTTAGCAATTTCGTGGGGGCTATAGATTTTATTTCCACTTGCATCTTTAATGTATTCAATGAAATTCTGTTTTTTAATTTATTTGACAAGTTTTGTATTTATTTTCCTAAGTTTTTTTAAGAATCATTAGTTCAAACTTCAATTTCACTGCATTTATAATTTTATCCAAGCATTTAACATAGTTTCTGTACTCATTTATGGTTTGTTCATTATTTGGATCAGCTTTCCACATATTATAAAGTGATTTTTTAGTTTTACAAGAAACGAGGATACCAGGAGTCATCCCTTTCTTTCTTGGAGACATTTTAGCTTTCTTACCGCTAGTTTTACAATTAGCAATCTTTAGACACACAGTAATAATTTCAATTAGCTTATTAGTAGCTAAATTAGGATTATTCAGTCCAGTCTTTATCCCTAGCCACTTTCTTTAGTTTGGGGTAGTTTATTGTAGTAAAATATTCAGTACTATTAGATTGTTTGATTTTGTTTAAAGATATAAATAACGGATAATGATTGGTAAAAGATATTGTTAACTTAAAAGATTTTACTGAAATATAATCAGATTTTATAAAAATGTTATCGATGCATGTTCCTCCATTAGCATTTATTGATGATAAAGCAATACCACGAAACCCAGGAATAAAACCTCTTTCCATAAAATTATTAAGGTGTTCTTCGCTAATAATGTCAGTATCTAGCAGATCAATATTAAAGTCACCAATAATTAAGTGATTTTTAACATTCTTTTTATCTTGTAAGAATTTTTTTATGTTAAACAAAAATTCAGTCTTGGGGAGATCATGACATCTATGTAAATACAAAATTACAAGTTTACTATCATTGTCTAATTTAATACAAGAATTGATAATTTTTAAATTTACATATATGATAGTCTCTGTTTCATTAGAAATTTCATCCTTAATATAAACAATTACTCCATCAGCTCTATTAATTGTACTTCCATTGTAATACATAAAGTAGTCTTTCAAATTGTAAAACTTGTAGTGGTCTAGGATCCATGTTTCAGCACAAATTATTACATTTGGTTTCACTGATAAATTTTCAATGAAAGTTATTAATTTTAGTAAAATTAGCATTAAGGCTTCTAATATTGACAAATAGGATTGTATCCTTATACGTACTTAAATACTTATTCAAAATTTCGGAATTAGAACATGATTTTCCAGTTATTACAGACTCATTCATGAAATTATCAAGAAGTTCAAAACTTTTATCCATAATAAGAAAAGAATTTAACAATAAATATAAATATGTATAAAAATATTAAGTACATTTATATCACTTTAATTTTAAGAATGTGTGAAAAAAGACTGACAAACGTTTAATTATTTTGGAAAGTTGAAAATGGATAGTACATGGTATAAGAAGACCGAGAAAGACATGGGAGAACTTCGTATTAGCACAGAGATGTACAATCATACCATTCGGAAAAAATTGCAAAAGGGTAAAGGTTTCCAGTAAAAGACTAAGAAAAAGATGGATGCAAGATGGATGGAGGCAAGAAAATATAAGCAAAAGAAAGAATGAAGTAGTAGTGGAAAGAGGAGAAGAAGAAAGGAAAATCCACTTGAAATGAACGTAGGCCATAGAGGCTCATAGAGGGCCATAGAGTTGTAGTAAAAGAAGAAACACTCACCTGCCAGTTTCACTTTCCCAGTCAATATTCCCCGCCCCCCCTTTTTTTGTACAAATCTAATTAATACTGAATGTTTATAAACAATTAAATTTATAAATTGATATTAAATTGAAATTTTTTTTTTAAATATTGTAGATATTATAAGAAGCAGTAACATTTTTTTTTCAAGTGCCTCTCCCTGTTTCCCCCCCACCCTTACTATGTCTACATATACTTTATAACTATCATGTGAAGTAAATTGCAAGGAAGATATACTCATAGTACACTTCATTCCAAATTGATGGTAGAAAATTCCTAATAATCACTCAACAAATTCTTTGACTTCACACTCTTATAAAAATTTGTATATGAATCATTCAATATAGATTGAATGAATTCAATAACTCAAAAAATGACTAACAAAGTTCACACGCAGTATTATAAATAAATGTAAATAAAATACAAAATTCACTTGTATCTAATATATTTATTACAAAGAATTTGAATTTACATTTAAAATGATTAGGGCAACAATTAATTAAGTGAAAATCATTGCATTTCACCTATTTATGATTTATAAATAAAAAGATGACAAAAACAATGTGACACACAACCTTAATGTTGCTCTCTCTAAGAAAGTATAAAAATATAAGTACATCCACGTATCACCTTCCATTTGCGTTTATAAACTCAAAATATAAGTAGTCAATCTCAATAATCACCATCTTCTTATTACTTTGCAAAGATAACTCACGTCATTGAGATAGGAGTAGTTCTTCCGTTCTTCCTTTCTATGTACATCAACAATATTAAATTAGGCACACGTTGGAAACTAACCAGATGAAGATAATACTGCTCAGAATTCAACACATTATTCCTTATAAATGTGAACAGCCATGAATACTTCTTACTGCACATAAACTTTGCAAAAATTAACAAACAGATATTTAAAACTTGCTACGCAAAATACAATATAACAGTTTGACAGTACATTACTGAGAACAAAATGATTACCAATCTATATCATTAGATAAAATGATCATTTACTTCAGATAAAATATTTCAAAACCTATTTTGAATCTACACAATGCAAATTTACCCTCAGCCACATCACCCTACCTTGTTGCAGGACTATTTGAGTCCTTAGACGGTCGTTTGTAGTTGCACATTACCGAAAACATGTCTCCACCTAACCGCGCAGCTAACCACCGATTTTTAATCACTGCAAGCTTCAGACATTCACAACTAAACTGAGCCTCCAGATTGGTATGCAAGGCTCGGCCCATTCCTTCTATAACCAACAAGTCCACTTTTTGTTCAGACATTGTATCAGCTAAATCCTGATTCAGTCGACTGGAACAATTGATTGAGTTACACACACGAATTTGAAATTACTTGTATTATTACATATTATTTCACAATATAAATATGGCTGCATGGTACATCTAATTCTATTTACATACACAATAAAATTAGAATAATTAAACATTAATGTGGTGGGGAATGTTGCAGTGGAGAGAGTAAATTTTAATAATTCACAAGATAAATCCCTTCACGAGTTGTTAACTTACTTTTCAACATATTAACTGTGTAAATTAGTATGACTGTTCAAAAATCAACAGTTAAAATTTTTAATGTCCCCATCCTCGGATTATTTCAGAATGCAAAACAAATGTCGTTGGGAAAATGATAACCGATTTGAATAATAACCAGTTGATGCGAGGGGAGAAATAAATGAAATTGAACATACGGAATTGTACCTTTGAGACATTTAAATGCAATATTCTTATTGTACAATACTATGCGATGGGAAAATGTGCATACCCAAAATTTTTGGATCGATGGTCATGAATCCAATGGGAAAAAATAAGTTTTGAAATTTGACAAGTCAATTTGTTTAATAATTGATATTTTTTTATGCAAATAATGAAAGTTGTTAAAAAAGGTCCACTCGATAAAACATTAATGTAGAGATCATACCTTAGATCGAGACAAGGGCTCGCCTGCGCAGTTTCCATCGCAAGCAAGCGCCCCTCGGCCAGAGCAGTGTGCACGACACTGCACACATTGGCCACTTGCTTCAGCAGAACCTGGAGCTCTGAGTGAGTCACGTCGTTGAGTGCAGGAGCAGAGTTCGCACAAAGGATGACCTGCACGCATTCACAATCTCACATGAAATACAAACATTAATGTTCATAAGAAATTACAATAGAACCTCCAATTATCTGGATCAATTGCCACTGAACACTGTTCAGATAATTACATTTCTTTTTAAAAAAATGCACATTTTATTGCAAAACAAATAAGATATCTCATTTCTTGAGGAAAAATTAAACACGAACCATTTAATGATATAATATGCTTATAGAGGCTAGTTAGCTCAGTATAGTAAAAACATAACAATAGTTTACAGTAATACAAGAAGAAGCCCATATCCCCCCCCCCCCCNTAAGTACGTGTTTGGCGAACACAGGGCCCCGAGCTGAGTCTGGCATTACTTCCACTTACTTGTGGAAGGCTCCTTCCTTTCTCTTTCCTGACCTTCCTTGGTCACCTCTTGTTCTTTTCGATCCCGACACAATTAAGGCTAGGGTATCTTTCATTTTCATCACCCCCCTCATGTTTTGTGCTCCACTCCATTTGATGTGTGTTGTGAGATATGTTTTGGTGTGTTGTAGATCAGGAGGGTTTTTAGTGGGTAGGGTTGAATCATTCGACGAGTCCCACATGCAGGGAGAGTCATGTTGGCTCTCCCTAGTGTGTAACTGCATTTTCCCTACCTGTACAAGTTTTTCGGGCTCCAATGACCTTTGATGTCGACATGAGCCGTAAAGCCCCACNTTGATGTCGACATGAGTCGTAAAGCCCCACACACAAAAAAAAGTCCATATCTCTTACCAGAAAACTTAGACATTACTCAACAGTCATACGCACGGAAGCACTATATGCTGCGGAGTGTCCTATTACGAACAAGAAGACTTTCACGGAGCAATTAGAAACAACCAAAAGGAAATTACTCAGAAAAATCTTGGGTCCAATAAAAGATGAAGATAGGTACAGGACATGTCAGAACAACGTAATTTATTAACACATTGAAAAAATTGCAGACACAATTAGGAAAAGGAGAATTGCCTTTTATGGACACCTCAAAAGAATGTGTGACAAAGAACTGTTTATTTATTTTGGAGAATTGAAGAGGATGTACAATCAAGAATAACCGTTGGGAAAAATTGCAAAGGGGTAAAGGGTTCCAGGAAAAGTCTAAGAAGAAGATGTGTGCAAGAAAAGATAAACATAAAGATAGAATGAAGGAGTAGTGGAAAGAGAAGAAGTGAACACAGTCCACTGTGGCTCATACGAATAGTAGCAGTAGTAGTTAATTTACACTAATTAAAAATACAACAATTTTTCTCCCGTTGATTGGAGTTTGGATAATTAAAGTTCTACTGTAATAAAATGTTCAACAAAGAGACCTGAAGAGCTCAGAAACATTTCATTCAACATCAAGAAAAAGAAATACACGAAGGAGAGCCAATCAAATGGTATTCCTTTATGTCCCACGGGATCCTTGCATCGAGATTTAAGGTGTCTAATTAAGGTACCAGGTGTGGTAGCATTCTCGTAACGTCTCAGTTCATATAGCTGTGACTACTGAAAAGTGAACCGTCCTTCTTCTATCCACGTCCTAATTGATATCGCTCCATGTACATAAGCTTCAATAGTGCACTACATTTCCCATTTCAAACACTACGATTTAAAGAGAAAGTAGAGGAAATCAACCTTCAACTGCTTGGAAGCAGAGAAAACCGAGGATGGATCAGGGAGAGACGGATAAACGATTTTCAGAGAGTAAAGGCATGCATAAGAATGTCATGAATTCATCATGACGGAGTATCTGTCTCGTCAACAATTAGGTTGAAAGCATTCAAGTAAAACATTCCCAACAACCTACAACACGGATAAATAATATTGAAAAACTTCCAAAATTAAGTGAATTATTTTTTGGATTTTCCTTACAAACAAAATGACCATTTTTAGTTTGCTCAAACCTAATACATGAAAGACGTCCTTGCCTCAATAGCCAAAATCACTACCACACATAATACTCAAAGATATTTTGGCACAATCGTCATATTCGTTCTATTCATTGTGTTCATAGTGTCCTTTTAGAAAGCTCTGCTACACAAACCATTTGAATTAAGTTCAAAAATAAGAATCCTCTGTCGGAGCAGATGAGTAATTATATTTTACTAAATAATTAACAGTAAGATAATTCCTATTTAACACATTAAAAAACTTTAGAAGAAAATGATATATTGTACTTTTAACTATTATTATTAAAAATACTCAAGTGACTCTTAAACAATAAATAAAAAAATTGGTACAAGCTTCATCTGTGAGAGGAATACAACCCTGGTTTCTTTTTGAAATGTCAGCACAAATTACTCATACAACATGGCTCTAATTTGTTACTAATTGTAACATATTCAAACAAATAATTTAGAAGGTGACAGGTCAATTATGTCAAGTTGGATTATGTGTTATTGTTGCATTCTACAAAAAAATAAAAAAAAATAAAAAAATAACTTCAAAAAAAGAGACAAATAGGGAGAACACCAACAATCCCTCAGCTTCTACCTTAGTTCCACGAATTAAAAGTTCCCGAGCAAACGGGAGCACACCCAAAATCACATCCACTCCACTGTTATCGACAAAGACGGCAGCACATTTATGAGGAGGTCCCTTCAAACGATCTATCCACTCATCTAAGCAGTCAATCAGCCACGGTCGACCTGGAACCACACAAAAAGACATCACGATCACCATAATTTTCCCCTCCCAGACACATCGTGATTTTCAGTTTTTGCAAAGAAATCTCCCTAGTTACAATGGAATAACATCATCAGGTAAAGCATAGGTAGTAAGCAGAATGTTAATCTCTCAGAGTCAAGCATTTGTAATGAAAACTGATCTAAGAGACATTAATCAAAATCCTCTGAAGGGATCTCTCTTTCTCTCTGTTACGTAAATTATTTTATTCAGCATTATGGAGCTAATACAGTTGGCATCATACAGTTAAGTAGACAAAACTGAGCTAAAGATAATCTTTGTCGTGGGTTACACTCATCCAAATGTCCTGGGTATGACTCGCTCTAAGAGTACTGTCAACAATTAGGACAATTCTCTGAGATGATATATTACAACACGTATCATAAAAGAGGAAGATTACGAGAATGTTAGTAGCACACAATGACAGTCTTCTAATACTCAGCAAAGAAAAAATTCCATAGATTTTAGTAAGGTAAAAAGGAAACATATTTTGTGGTAACATCCAACCTAAGGTATGTTCTACCTTGTATTTTGGCTAGTGCCTCCTGAAATCCAAAGTCAGAAGTCTCCATGAGGTCAGCCACTTCCTGTGCACCCCAATCAAACATGTTGCCCGCCAACAAGGAAGTAACAAGGGCCTCTTGGCGTGGACACCATTCCATGGCATCTATCTGCTGCAGACGTCGCGCCAGATGTGCCAGCGCACGTTCATTCTCCAACTGCTTTTGCTGCCAGGCACATCACACACGGGTAACAATTATAGATCAATTTACCTTCGTCAGTATTATAATAAAATTGACCTTCCATAAAAATATTACAAGGCATTGGTCTGGCTAAAACGCACCGACCAAAACTAGTTTTGGTTGCTTTTTTCCATCCAATGTCTAAATTCAGGTTTGTTCGTAATATATACATAGTTACACACAATAAAAAATTATTCTGTAGTAATGAACTAAAGTAGCTTAACATAATTTAGGATACCAAAGAACCAAAATTTTAAATTCATAATCAAATAATTTGAACTTATCAACCACAGCAACAAAGTACTCTAACTACGATACCAGTAGCAGAGTGCATTGGGTAAAGCATTGTAGAGTTGGGACTCTGTGACACCCATTGTGGTCCATAATCGGTACAAATTACATAATAGTACTATAAGAGTTTGTCTATGAGCCTATTTTTGCCATAATAAATACTCACTTGCAAGTAGGGATCGGGAAAGTCAAATTCCTTCATGTAGTGTTGAATTGTATCGAGAAGACATCGCACAGTGAGATTCCCATAAGCACTGAAAAACAACAAAGATAATGTCGAAACAACACAAAGTACGTTTTTTAAATAATTGGAGATTCCAGAATGCCACCAATGCACATACATATCAGTACTGGTGTCTCGATTTGCACAAACTTTCTCACATACATTTAGCATTTATTTTCATGTTAATATAATTAGTAACGGAAAAAGGTATTCCCATTCTTCTATGAAGCATTTAATAGAAAAATAATGCTAACAATAGTTACTAGAAGCAAAAAAAAAAAAAAAAAAAAAAAAAAAAANAACAAGATTAGATATTATTTGTGCGATTAATGTTAATTTATATTTATCAGAATCTGTAATACTTTTATTGTCCTCATGGACTTAAAGTTTCAGAGTCTTACTCATCATCCTGCAATGAAGTTCTACTTACAATGGCTGTTGCTTCAAGTAGTGGAGTCGAGAAACATATTTTTCCCGGAACTTCTCTGCTCTTTCCTTTGCCGAGGGACTGTCCTGTTGACTCTGGATAGCCCTCGTCACAAATTTATCCACAGACTCTTCAAAACACTGCAGCCAATATTCTCTATGAGAAAAATTTGTCATTCAATAAGAAAATAAGTATTGTAATTGAATATAAAACCTTATGCCTTAAGAGCTTAAAATGAATAGAAGGAAACACACAGTTTTTCCAATATTATTTGCTACAAATGTATGCTAAGGTTTAACCCCTTTCAAGAATAGGTCCACCAGGGGCATTCATCACGTCATCTTCTACATTTTGTGTGATATCATGTGTACAATAAACACTCTATCTCATTTTTTTTTAGATTCGTTAAATTGTATTTACAGCACCTGCTGTAAGGAAATCATTTTTTTTTTTCCAGATTGGACACAAGAGCATGCCCTGAAAAGCTTACTATATCTCGTATTACACAAATGTATCAAGACTAAGAATCCATTTGGAGTCAGCAACTGGAACTTTCTTCTCCGGAAATAAATGTGGTAATAATCATTCATGTAGTGTGAAACCAAACTTATTAGGTAATGATTCTCATGATTTGTGAATGATCAAAAATAAACAGTGTAATCCATAATCAAAAATAAATTTTATTCTTCCCATGCACCTTTTATTTCTTTGAGTGGAATTAGAACTCTAAGAACAAGAGCACTGCAATTTCACTTGGATGCAAATGGAATGTAACACATTCACTCCACTTCTATACAGTCGATTACTGCTTCAATAAAACCCATTGAGTGGAAAGTCAAGCGGTGTTGTCATATCTGTTGTGGGGGATGATCTAATGTATCTCCACTCATTGCAAACTTCAGTCATTGAGAGGCAGGCCAAAGGATAGAGATCAAGCTCTCTGTCCACCACACTAGGCATATCTATTACTGCTGGTTCCATGAATCAGCTGATACAGGCGGCAGCGTCAGAATGTAAACTCACTAAGATTCTGCTAACAAAAGTAAAATACCATGTCTGAACTGAGAGAGTCAGCAATCTTGCAATGCTGGAATAGGTTCCTCATTGACTTTCACGTGGTCTTTAGACTCCTTTTCTTTCTCTGTGAGCACTGTAGAAATACAGATCGTGCTGCAGGGTATTCAAATTCAGGCAAAATAATGCTCCGACATTGATATCAGTCTCAAAACAGCGTAAATCCCCAAGCAATGATATACAACCTGTTGCAGCAAATCATTGGAACAAAGATGCAAGAGGTGACCCATGTTGAAGGAAAAAAAACACAACATAAAATTACACTGCTTCAGTATAAATATGTTTCCATAAATTAATGAAAAAAATTAAATAATAAAACATCTATCATAGGTAACACTAGACTAAATAATTCTGTAATATTCGAAAATAATTGTTTCATAGAAAATAATAGTCCCCAAATTCTATTTCAACTAAGTTAAATTCTATTTATGTTTTAACAACTTGCAGTTGGATTCAGGTGGGGAGCAGAGTTATTGTTGTTATTATTATCATTATTATTATTATTTTTATAAGTGCGTAGGTAATAAATAAACTTTATTGTCAAATAAAAGCAGTTACAAACTGTGTATGACCACGTAATAGCAACAAATTTGTATTTAATAAAACACAAAATAGTTATTTCACAAGTACTTTGTATTATTACCAAACTGTAGATTATCTGGAAAGTGTTGTCGATAAATCGTAACTATGAAATATCACAAGATTCGCGAATAATTACTTCAATAGATGCCGCCCCTGGACAAGAGCCCAGCGAGTCCGTATTAAAAAACTAGAGGCCGCGATAGGTGCACTTCTTTTTCAACGCTACACAGAGTACCTGGCTTCCGTGTCTTGCGTGAGGTCCACCGTGTCGGGGACGTAGCTGGCGGGGTCTGTCAGCAAGGGGCAATACGTCACAGCGGACTCCCACCGATCTATCTCCAGCTGATCCACAGGCACGCCTTGAGGCGAGAGCACTTGCGTCGGCACAGGACTCCGTAAACCAGAACTTCCCGCGTAGTTCTCCAGCCAAGAATATTTGTCAGCATCTACGCAAAAAAAATTCTTTGCGTTTGGAATCACGAGGGAAGGACAAACATCTCCGCAGCGAAAAAGACCTGATCATAACTTTCGGTCAGGTGAAAATGGCGACGAGCAGTGAATCGAACCCACGATTCCTGCTTTGATCGCAGGGGTGTTAACCACTACACTTCAAACTTTCAAGAGTATTAAATATCTTACAATTAGATGCCTATATGGGGCGATGTGTGCCAACTTGGACAAAATACCGCGTGTTGTCTTTTACCTCTGCGGTTAGGCGAATGATCAACACCTCATGCTCGAAGAGACCAAACACAATGGTCATTCTAGACTTAACTTTACGTTGGTAGCTAAAGTAACATAAATTTGACGATTCATTTATTCGTATTGTTATCGCGTATGTGACCAAACGTCGTGTGTAAACTAGGTGAGATCTGTGAGTCCATCAACTATTGCACAAAATTACTACACTGAAACAAAAATGGACATTACTGGCAGCTGGGCGTACATGGCTCGGACAGTGTTCCAGCAAAAGCGGTGGGAGTGTTTCGGCAGGTGCTGCGACTTCAATGTCACCTGTCCCCTTTAAATAGGACTCAAATTGTAGCCATGGAAAATCGAAAATGTCAGGAGAAATATTGAAACAAGAGATTAATTATGTTAAGTTGAAAGAAAGTGGGAGACGAGACCGAGATTCGAACTCAGGACCTTGAGCTTAACGCGCTCATGCGCTTACCAACTGCGCAATCCCGTTCGCCTCCCGACCCAGTCCACCATTAATATTCAACTTGGGAGACCCGAAAGAGTCGCGGTTGGAGGTCGCTGGTTTAGTGCCTACTTTTTCAGTGACTGCAGTCTCAATGTACACTCCCGGAAAGAAAAAGTGCCAACGTCCCACAGTCGCAAGTTGGAAATTAAATCTCCGTGAAACATGATCGTAGCCAACGACGACGACGGGGGGGGGATAGGGAGGAACTCTTGCCCTTCCCCTTCCTCCAGCACTAAAAAATCCAAAATGAAAATGTAAAATAAATTAGACGTGAACGCACAACAAATTTTCCGGGTGTACATCACATTTCTCATCATTGCATGCTTATTAGTTCGCGCCATGTTATTACCTCATAATACCTAATTGAAAAAAGTATTTAGGCGATATCGCCGCTGCGTAACATTTTGTCAAATTACTTTGTGCGATCCGCTCGGGTTCTGGAGGAATAAACTATAATAGCGTTCGCATCACGTTTTAATTCATTAGGGAAAATGTAGCTTTTAGTGCTATTGAAGCTTATCTACAGGGGGTGATAGGAGTTAGGAGTTGGGTGGTAGGTGCTATTGTTAGTAGGCGGATCGCTTAGCTTAGCTGGGTTTCCCAACAACGTGAACCACGAGGAAGTGTTGGTAGGGGTAGTTAGTAGAAGTAAGAGTTAGTGATACTAGGAGTAGTAGTGAGTGGATAGAAGGAGAAAGGTTCACTTTTCAGTAGTAACAGCTATATAAACTGGGATATTGAAGTGTTAAGCTACTAATGTTTCCTAGCTCCACCGGGAACTGAACCCGGAGTGACACGGAAGCAAGCTAGCCCTTAGCTACCAGAGAGGTTTATATCATGTTTCAGCGCTCTTATTGTACATAGGAGAAGCATCTTCTTTGTCCCGAAAAAAAGTCAAATTGTCCTACAATGGACCCCGAAGGTGCCCAAAGGGATTCGTGGAGGGTAGAGCTCCGCAATTTCTTTGGCTGACCACAAGGAGGAGGATGTGTGGCCAGCATCTCGCTCCGGTTTGAGGCTAGGATAGACCCAGTACGCATTTTATATCAAAAAATGGACTTGTTTCAATTATAAATATATTTAAATAAAGTAAAGGTTTCGCGGAATGTCTACCAATGAAACACGACATAAATAAATAAATGAAAAAAAACTGGGAGTCAGTCTGGATGTTGAGGTGTGGTGAAAAATCCCCACCTCACCGAGGATCGAACCCCGGTCATCTAGCCAGCAACTCAGCGCTCTACCCACTGAGCCACTGAACTGACTCCACCTTATAAATCTTCCTACCTGGAAACCAAGCTGGAACATCTTTCGCTGGAAGCGACAAGTGAAAATTCTCAACCCACCGCATTCCTCGGCTCCTTTCAGGAAGGCTCCGATGGCGCCCAAGTAGCCCTCGTGGCGCAGGAACAGAGCCTGTACTTGTCCTCTGCTCCAGTAGTTGATGGAGAAGGACACAGTGTGCATGCTGAGCGGATGGTTGCGCAAGAAGTAGCCGCCGAAGTACACTTTGCTCAGCTTGTGCATCATGGCGTACAGGCACGCGATCTGGCCCACGTCGTTGCTGATCGTAAACAACAGGCTACGGGCCAAATCGGCCTCGGAAAACTGAGTGGCTGAAACGAAGCAAGAAAGACAAAGCTTCATACACCTCGGTCGTCTTACACATTCAGGAAAACTTTAAACGGTATTGTGCTGCAATAATATTCACGTCCCTCTTCTACACATCTGCTGAGTCACTCATCACCGAATGTCATGGAAATCCATTTCATATAGCAAACATTTTTTCCCTGAAGCTGATTGTAACTTATGAATCCAACACTGATTAAAAATTTGATCAACGAGGCGAATTTTGTAACACGTCCTCAGACAGATGGGTCTCGAATATTTGTTTAGCACACATTAGACGGGACAAGTCAAAAAATAACTCAATTTCCAAAGAGTCTTACTTGCATTGAAATTTCTGTCCTTATGGGAATGCATAGCTTTCCCAAACGAAGATGCGATGAGATCTCCGGGCAAGCCCATGCTTTTGTAGTCACCACCATATATGTCCCTCACTAGCATGTCGACATGGCGATGGTCACCCTTTTCAGCCAACTCTAACAGTTCATCAAAACCCTGAAACAAAATCATTACCTCCGTTGCTGCACTGGCTACACTTCACGCTGGCTTACGCGATTTGCACCGAGGCCCCGGGCGGGAGGAGTACTTTACACCGGGGCCCGGCTCCGCTCACGGCTGCTCCGGCTACAATACGGCAAAAGCAGTTTGGAGTAGAATGCGTCCCCGTTAGAGTAATTAGAATCAACTCTCATTTCCTTTAACGAAACACTACTTTGCAAACAAATAATCTAATTCTACGAATAAAAACATAACTTGCGTCTAATTACTTTTTAGAACCAAGCGTAGTTTAATACTTGGAAGTACGCTCCGTTACATGTGATCAATAATTGAGGCGCTAAGAACCAGAAGGGCCCAAAGCACAGAAACAGATGTGAGAAAATTAGATATTTGGGAAACTGACATTCTTACTGAATTCTCTTTTGTCTGGACTTTTATTTGGTTTTGGTTGTATTCCACATGTCCCAAAGAAGAAGTAAAGAAAATATGAACCTTTTATATTAATTTTTTTTAAGATATTAGGATATATTTGTTTAAATATGATTTTCTCAGAGAATATGAATACATAATGCAATATTTTCATTTTATACTAATTTACTAACTTATTTGCAGTATATACCTCTCCACTATTCATTTTCCTGATCCTCTTTTACAATCGATTTTCATTCCCCATACGTTTATTACCTTTCTTTTGAGAAACTTCATTATCACAAGGTATTACTTCCATCTTGAAAATCAGTGAATAACGAACAAGTATACCAACTTTACACAGATTACTCATCCCATCCCATTATATATGTATTATAACTCGCAGCTAACTTTTTATCTTATCTAGGAACTTATTTGAATCCGCCTCTGCCTTTGGGCCCTTGATCGGAATTGATGGGATGGTCCCTTGCTTGCTTCCGGAGAGTAAATTAGTTTATTGTGCTCCACGTGGTCATACGCAGTTTGTACTGTTTTTTGACAATAAATTTATTATTATATTATTTACGAAAAATAAGGTAGATTGCATCATTTACTACACATTTAATACATAAAATTTGTACCTATAAGTTAAACATATTGCATTATTACAGCCTTTGTGTGTCCAGTTGTATTCTTGAACTACACTTAGGACTAAAGCACACCCACAGCTAGTTCACTATAAGATTCAAAGATGTCGGGGATATGCGTGCATGCTAAAATATCGAATTTGACCATGGTGTGGTTTAGGCCCATCTGGTTTTGGGCGCCTCAATGAAATAATTACTATGCACTACAAGGGTCACGATTTTATTTTGCAAAGAAAGGAAGTCTTACTTTAGCCTTGGTGAGAAGAGTACCAAGGCCCCAGAAGGTGCCTCCACCAGTTGCCGTGCCTCCGATTCTTTCGTATGATTCGTCAGACATGACCTGGAACAAAAGAACATTAGCGGTAATACCGAAAGAAAGCAAATCTAGCAGATGCATATATTTCTTCAGTCGAGTTTCTACCTACAGGTCGAGAAAATGTGATAACTTTCGGACGGGTACAAATGGGGGTGAGCCGAGAATTGAACGCAAGACGTACTAATGCTACGAACAGTTGTGGAAAGCGAACGGGTGGTGTAATGGTCAACACCTTTACAATCATGAGTCCCGGGTTCGATTCCCAGCTCGTCGCCATCTTCACCCGGCCGAAAGTTATCACAAATCTAGCAGATTTTCCCACACGATTTCCTGTGCCAGATAACCAACAACAACAGGAAAATATCCCTAATGAAGAGGAGATGGATTGAACATCGGTTTCACGTTTCGTTTGCGCAGCAAGTGTCGCCTAACTGCGGTCGACCCACCAACAATAGCGTACCTGTAACTTATGAGAGCCCGGGACAGAAGTCATTTTCGAGTCATCTTTTCCCAGTCACATATCAACGTGTTTGCATGTTATGTTAAGGATTACGTACAAGAATTATGGAATTGTGGTCGTACCTAATAAAATCTGCTATTCGTTATTTACGGTTACAACTGTAGTGAAAATGACCATAGGTGTGTTGTGGTCATTTAATGTTAATGCCAAACAGTCATTGGTGGCCACTTCAAATCAATGGCCTGGCCGTTGGTGGCCACTTATAATGAACTAGCCGAGTACCCGCGATCGTATTCGCGTGAATTTTGTGATATGTCTATCTATATATTTTTTCTCACATTGATACCCAGTGAAAATGTTATCCATTAATGGTGCAGGTTTGATAGAATTGGTGTGTATCGATCCCTTATTTTCCCTAATGTAATTGAGAATTTTTTTAAGAAAACATCAATTTTCCGTTTCAGCCCGTTAAAGACAAATTTTCGTTAAATCCTTTCTTTCCAGACATTTTTGATTATTTTTCGTGTCACACTCTTCCCAAGCCTCACCTTTAGAGGTGTCGTGCATAATGTACATAATATAGAAACGTAATGTCATTGTCAATACGATAATTCATCTCAGAATACACAAAAACCATGGACTCTACTCTAATGTCGGTCTTTCTATGTTATTTTCACGTCTCTCCCTTCCATGGGCTCTAATGACCTTGTTGTTGACGAGCCCTTAAACCCCACAAAAAAAATCTCCCTTCCAATCCCAGCAGTAAGGATACCGTAACGCCACTATGTGATATCAACTTAAACTCAATGGCATTGGTAGTTTGAAAATCTCATCAACCCTAACGCTATAGATCCGATGCAATTTTCATATTTTTATATTTCAAAATTTAGTTGTCACTTCTTCTTATCCATAAACTACTTTCCAACACCCCGTCCACCCACCGGAGGGATGCTAGTGATGTGTTTGTTTCATGAGGGCTGAGTTCAGACTCACACGACATCGTTACTTCACTATCACCTCAGCGACGTCGAAAATTATGGACTCGTCACTGGCATATGTCACGTTCGATGACTTTTTTCACGGCATCTCCTTCCCTAGGGGTGCTAGAGTTTATGCCGGCCGAACTTTGACGTCGTCGAGGACGTCGCTACTAAATTGAAAGTACGATATCAACACTAATATCGGTCACTTTCGATTATTTTTTCAATTCACTCCTTCTCACCTCCAACGCAAAGGGTGTTTATTCCTTATAGGGCGTGATCGTGTTCTTATATGACCATGAGGGTATCACTTCATTTCATCAGTCCCAAAAATGACTTATTCAACATTAATATCGGTCGTTTTTTAAAATTCATTCTCACCCCTACCCCAGGGATTTTAGAGGTACATTATCTCCAATGTGTACTGATGTCCGTTTCGCCATTCTCACTAGAGAATACAAATTAAGTATAAGTATGTCCAATTATACGTCTGATAATTTTTTCTCTGGCCCGTTAAAGGATGACGCCCCACACGCCCCCGCCTACGTACGCTACTGCCCACGAAGGCTTCTCATCCGGCCGGTCTTTTAAAATCGCTCTGAACCCAGCTCATTACATCTATTCTGGGGACAAATGTACCAAAGTCCAACGCAAAGCGGGCAGATATTGTTTGTCAAAAGCATCTTCACACGTCTGACTTCTACACATTTATGCATTCTTTGAATGCGTAGAAAATATTGACAATGTGTTTTCTCCCAACATCTATTGACTTATATTATTAAATAACAAAATTATTTGATTGAAATGTTCGTTTCATATATTTTGTAAGATATATTTTTAGTAAACATAATCTTCGTAGTCAGAAGTACATAAATGCATATCTCTTCATATAACAAATATCGTAATAATGTGCAAGCGGTAGCTTCCTTGTAATATATATTGTTGCACCCCCAACTATTGATTCTCCAGTTCGGTCCAAAAGTTGTAGTTTGGGGATCCCTGGTGTACTGTTACCGATCTACACATTACTACACGATCGGTCGTTTTACTATACATTCAAAATTTCAGAGAATGTATTAGAATAAAGAAATAATTTGTACATGTCACCATTTAGAACTAAGTTTTAAAATGATCAGTAAATTTTAAGAAATGGTTGATCGGAGTTGATGGGGTGGTCCCTTGTTTCCGGAGAGTAAATTAGTTTATTCACGTGGTCATACACAGATTGTGACTGCTTTTTTTAAAGATAAATTTCTGTACATAATAAATAGATATTTGAAGATTATTGGGATGCAAGCAACCCCCTTGCCTTCCTCAAATTCCACCACAGTTATGCAGTAGACCTGATAGAACTGAAGGTGAACGAAACCCATTTCAGTGTTAAAAATATCTGGGGATGGTTGTTGACAAGACAGAGATTGGTTTGAAGGTCGGGCACTTACTTTCCGTAATGACCAAACCAAAGTGGATGAAACACAAATCAGAATGGTTCACTACGGGTCACGTAACTACGGGTCAAGCTTCACAACTGTCTGCGCACTGGTCTCCCCATTACAGTATCATTGAAAAAATGAAAACCAAGACAGTAGAAATCGCCCTAAAAGAGATTAAGCGTGGATATCCGTACGCATCCGTTTAGAACGGACTTATATGGAAGGACAGCGATCTTGTGTACCAGGTGTCCGTAGGGGGAAATGAAGTTTGGGATCTGTCTCTCTCGCACATCGACATGGGTGGAGGAACTTTAAATCCCCTCCCAAGGCGAGGCAAGTGAAAATGTTGACTGGCATTTAAATGAATTTTTCTTTCCAATCCGTATATTTGTTTCTGCAGGAAAAAAATGAAAATATTTTCTCACTATTCTTCATTTTCCGTTTTTTATCGCAGATTAATCAAACGTTATATTTAGGGTATTATAAGAACGGGTAAACGTAAGTCTTTCAGCACCCGGAAACAAAAGATTAATACAAATGATTGGAGGAAAAACACTGAAGAATTATGCATCTCGCTACACTCTTAGTGTGGAACTGGCACTCTACGAGCGAGCAAACTGCAATTTCACTCATACAAGTGGACTACATTTAAACCCTTCGAGTGGAAATAACTCGTATTTAGGAGCGCCAAGGTAATTCTTCAGTGCATCACAAATACATAGGTTGCTGACTCACTTCCGAGTGAATTCAGGAAACAATACAAGATGGCGACGCGCCGTTGGAAAGTAGACAAATACAAAAGAAAATCTTGCGTTTAGGTCAATCCGGGTACTACTCAAGCAAATAATATTTATATTCATAATTAAACCGGATTAAAAAATCGTTTTTAAGAAGATATACTGGATGCGGCAACATAACTTCCTCTTTTCAGAACTTAATAAAACATATTGTATGAATCAGAAATTCTGTATTTGTTTTTTATAATGTAGGCACATATTAAAATTTTTGTTTTATACAGTTTTGAAGATCAAATCAGGTAGGTGACGTCCCCCATTCTCCATATACTGAGTAAACCGAGCCAGAAAACCCATTCTCCATTTCTGGCGTTTGTCACGACTCTTGCCAGCAGAGCAGGGGTTATGTTGGCAATTTCTTCCTGGATGCTGGTCTTCTAAGCTTGTAGGGTCCTTGGACGGTTCACATAAACACGGGATTTCAAAAAAACCCATAGAAAAAAATCACAAGGGGCCAAATCGG
>NNCF01129345.1:107802-150700 GCA_002313205.1 Laupala kohalensis
AAAAAAGGAAGTTATGTTGCCGCACCCTGTATTAATATCCTATATCACGTATTACAACACAAGAACTCGCTGCGTAACTTGGCTCCAAATTAGTTTTTTTTATCACAATCCGTGCGATCTCAAGCGTTCGAGCAGAAATTCATGAAATTTCTGAAATCAATTCAGGACACTGAAAGTTACATTTCAACTTATAATTTTAACCACAAGAGCACACTAGGTTAAAGGGATCGTCCGTGGCGAAGATGGTAAAAGCAACATACCTGAAATATTTTGTCAAGCAATTTCATTGGAAGACTAGATTGAACGGTTTCACTACATGGTTCCACTCAAAATGACAGGTTGTCATTTCAGAAAATCACATGTATTTCACTCCAAAGAATAAAGAGTACAGCACAATATTAGTAAGATTATTTTCAAAAGGGTTATTAAAATAGTATTAAATTAGCATTGAGTAGATTCTCCGCAAACATATTGCCAACTTCATTTCCCAGAATTTTTACTTCCTAATATTGAGCAAGCAATTGCAATTTATTCTTGTCCAGTTCTTTATGTTAATCGTGCAGGGTTTGATACAAAATTGTTATTTTTTCTTCAATAAAAAATATTTAATACATGGGGGATTCAAGAACTATTTGTTTCACAAAAATATCAAAACCTGATGCAAGTGGAGTCACAGGAATTTAAAGTTCACAGAGTATATCATTTATTCAATACTCGTTGGTCTTGCAATAACAGTCAACATTTCGAAGTCTATGTATGACCTCATCTTCAGAACCTATACAATTTTACATTTATTTAATTAACAGGTATTGTTAGCATTCAACATACACAAGTAAAATTTATCTAACCATCCGTTATTTTAAGACCAACAAGAATTGAATAAATGATATAAAATAAAATAAAATAAAATAAAATAAATAAATGACTTTGGTTTGCTCTTCGACAAACTGAGGTTTGCTCTTCGACCTAACCATTTTAAAAATATTTACGATATTTTATTATATCTACTGCTAGGAAAACACGCTAAGGACCATCCCATTATTGAACTTTAAGCAATTGACAAAAACCCAGCAAAAACCGCAATCATGATGGCGGCTTAAGGTGAAACATAACAAATAATTCATAAAATAATATAAGATAAAATTGATTTATAAACTAATGTAGTACCTGTTAAAAAAGAATCACATTGGAGAAGAAAAAAAAGAAGAGATTTGCAGAAAAAATGAATATATCATTACATAACGATTATACCAAAGTTAAGTTTAACATTACAAAAATACAAATATAAATACAGTTGGGATATATTACATTTGACACAGAATAAAATAACTCTTAGTGATTACATTATACTTTGGTTTACATCTTAACTAGCTTAAAAAATTGATTACAAATTACAGGACATAGCATAAAACAATATCTTACATTTAGGAAGTTACAACAGCGCAGAGTGGGAGGGGTAGAAGTAGAAGGGGAGGAGATACTTTTAAGAATAAAGAGAGAGAAGAAAGGGTAGTTGGAAATAGATGTGGCGTTTGCAGGAGAAGGGAAAATATAGTAATTGAATAAATCAATAATAATAAAAAGTAAGGTATTACGAAAAGTGCCTAGGTATTTATTTTATATTATGGAGGATGTTGGCGCAACCAAGAGGTTAATTTTCTTCTGAATATATGGACACCATTCGAATGCCTCACGTCAGGTGGTAGTTTATTCCATTCACGGATTGTACTTACTGTAAATGACTTGTTGAATATGGCCGTTCTCAGTCGTGGTACCCCGAGAAGTTCATCATTTCTAGTTCGTTTTCGTTTTAAATATTGAAAGTTTATTGCGAGTTGAGTTAAGTGTTTATTATTCTGAATCTTAAAAAGCATGATGAGGCAACGGAGAATACTTTGTAAAAACTGAGAATATGGAGAATACGTTGATATACTCTGTAAACTTTGAAGTTTTTCATTGTCTATAATCTACACTCTGTTTAATCCTTCTGAAATTATATAACACAATCAGAGAAAGTTTGGTGTTTAAAAAAAAGATACGATAACAAAATGGAAACTACTCATAGGCATAGCGTTATTCCATTAATGAACGAAGTGAAAAGTTTGTTCAACATGTTAACTAGTAAGTTAATTTCTAGTACCATTAACTTGTTTATTAACTTCCCTTAGATTTATCTTCTGTCAACTTGAGTCTGTTCCCACGGTGGGCGCCTGGTCAGCAAAATGTATCGTATTTCACATCCTCCGTACCGATGATCTGTTATTGCTCAAAGGTTATTGGGGGGTGACCATCCTTTTCCGTGAAATATCGGTAAATCCTTGGACATTATAGGATTTTGTCATGCTGAATTTCTACGGTTCAATACCTACATGCGGTGTGAGATTCACTTGCTATATGTCGTAGAAAGGGTCTGAAATTGGAAATTAAGTCCTTGAGGGCACGTTGGGTGATGCAAAGTCGTGGGAACAAGGTGACTCAGATAAGGTCACAAGTCCCATGGCCATGTTATTCAGCTACTCGACACTTCTAGATGTCATACTACAATTCAAGGAATCCATCCGAGAATGCTATGCAAAAGGTTCAGTCACTTAGCAGCTCACGGCAGAGTCCCCTTCCCACTTCCGTTCCCACTCCCTACTCGTGGACTGATCTTGAATTCAAAATCTACAGTGAATGAAAACGAATAAAAAAATTTTTTTTATTCTGACGATCTTGAAGTATTTTCATTCAGTTATAACACCGCAACTTTACTGTACATTACATGCCAGAAAACACAGCGCCATTTCAATGCTGGAAAATATAGTGCACAGGGTAAACGTATTCCCTCTCAGATGAGAATTTTCACATGCTGATGTTCATAAAGGGAAAAATACACCTTATGAAAAGGGATCTTGCACAAGGTATATATCCCCTTGCTATTTCAAACACAAGAAACAATTTCTATTACTTTTGTTTTATCTATCTTATCTGCCCAGCCTAGCCTACCCACACTACAGCAATGTTATAATGAACTATTGCTTAATTCAGTAGCGCTGCCTGAACAATAACATGACATTTTTTGCATATTTCCACTGAGTACGATGTAAGTAATTGAATAAATCAAAGGAAATACAATTCATGATTACCGCATCAAGGATGGTGTATTTTTTTAAATAATTTCCAGTTTTAGACGGATGAAATTTTTATATCTTTTCTTAAAAAAGTGGGGGGTGGGGGGTTCAATTGCCTCCCCCACATGCCCCTTAATCACTGCCACTGGCTTCTTTGACCAGTAGTAGAAACAAAAATAGTTCTTGACTGATTGATTTAACTTTTAAAATATTGCCTTAACTTTTAATGGTTAACATTAACTGCCATCAAATTTTCAACAGCAAACTAACATTTTAACAATGAACGAAGTTTACTTTTGGAGTAATGAATTAATAGTTAAAAAAGTTAAATTTCAGATAAACTTTGCCCACCTCTGCTCATAGGTAATGTGAAATTGATACACCACATTCTTTATTAATACGTGAAGTAAAATATAAGGATCCAAAACAAAATAAGAATAACCAGTAACTAAATAATTTTTGTTTTCAAAGATTTGTGAGAGGAAGAAAACTTATCTGATGCAGAGGCAGATTGAAGGCAAATCACATTTACAATTATTTAATTTTTCATGACTGCAATAATTAAATTAGTCATTGTCATATCACACTTATTCAAAATTAATATTCTTAGTATTTATAAAAGCATGTACAAAAGTATGTTGATAAGTTTTAAAATTTCAAGTCCAAAGAATACTTCCATTTGCACTGATATTATACACTTATCTAGCATCATATTTCACAATTATTACAATTAAAAACCATCATAAATTGTTTATAAGCTATTTTACTACTAATAGTAATGATGTAAGCCATTTTTTGCTAATTTTCCCCCTAATTTTAATAAAACTAAATACTGAAATCTTAAATGAAAATTGGCATAAGGGTGAAGAGAAATATAATTCTATTTTAAGCAACATTTCCATTAACAGTGAAACTTAAAAAATCAACACAGATCCGAAAAATTCTTGATAAGAATTGCTCCTGTTTAAGCACTAATGGTAAAAATTTTGTTAACAATGTTATACCCACATATTCAAAATGATCAAGAACCAATAATCTTCATTACCAACACAATGGAAACATCTGACAAGCAGGAAGTACCACATAATTTTATTCCTACAAAACTAAGTGTAAAGAGAGAGATAATTTTTATAATATGAAAATTTAATAAGTTACTTAATCTTTTATGTAAGTACAACAAAACTCACCTTCATTATACTCACACCAGAGCCAATATTCACCAATAAGTATGGAAATATATTAGGATCTGCATTCTGAAATTTATATTCTGGATTACCATGTCGATGATACTCGAATGCTTCATCTGGTATGTTCTTAAGTAGAAAGTTACAGCCATTTATGAGGCAGCTAATTTCATCTTCCTTATCTACACTAAGAAATTACAGATACTATGAAAAATCTTTCCAATTTAAACACATTTTAAAAACTCTTCGCAAAATTCTCAATAATACATAAAACAGGAATTAGACAAAAGAACTTACCATAAGCCTAATTTTTCATTAAGCAATTCGGTGTATTTATAAGCACCTCCTCCAGTAGCTTTGATAACTTTTCCAGTCATGTTTTCATGAGTATTAATTAAATTAGCTTGAACAAAATCCAAGCAATTTTCAATATATTTTGTTTCAAATTTAATAAAATGTAACCTGGCACCTTGTGACACTTCATAATGGCGCTGACCCTTTAAAACGAACAATCCTTAAATTATGTAGCTGCTACTGGAAGGAAAATACTAACAAATTAGAGTAATGTTTACTTACATCATCAGACGATTGTGAATGACCATCTTCTCTATCAACATCATACAAGGCTCGCCTGTACTTTACAGTAGAATAGTAAGCTATTTTTGTTAAGGAACCACCTAAAATAATGAAGGAGAATTCGGTGAGCCTCAAAGAAATACAGAAGCCCCTCTCTCTCTACACACTTCCACGGTTATAAAGCACATACACTTACCAATATCAATAGCAAATCTTTTGGCATTTTTTAAATTACCAAAAACTTCTACCGTGTCAGGTAATTTTATACTTTTGGGATGACTTTTTTCGTTCATGATTTACTATTCTACCATTCACCAGGTTATCTACGCTCCATTGGATAGCGCTGATGACTCAAAACTGCTATAAAGAAAGAATTACGAATTACGAATTTCCAAATAGTTATTTCGTATAATAAACTTCCACAGACAAAAGTATGAACGATTAATACGTCTGTATCAGCTTTATTAATCAGTGCATATGTAATGCAGTGGCGCGGATCTCCTACCTAGTACCTAATTAAAGAACACGGTATGATATTGCGTCAAAACCAATCAAATCCCATGTTCTGGGATCATTGACACACGTAAATGATGTCCAAGCTGACGAACCGAATACCGAAGGGATAAATAATTTTTTTAAGTTCACAACACAAGATAAATCATTCGAGCGATGAAAATGAGGCAAACAACCGGTGAAACTACTAATCCTAAAATTTGTCGAAGGACCACACCAGACATCTCTTTTTCAGCAAGAAGAATATTATAAACCATTAACACTATCGCAAAATTACTTGGATTGAGATTTCCCAGTTAGTGAATATAATATTCAAATTAACATCACAATGACTTCAGTGTATAACTTGTACGTAAGATTGTTACATCAAAATTAACTTCGTTTAATAAGGCTGCATCACGATTTAATCGTGTGAGTACAGATAAGAAAGGAAGACTTTCGGGTCCTATTGTTCTCGACACACATAATTCTCTCACCAAACAACAACTATACATTTTATTTCCTCCCTGTCCTCCCCCGCTACAACTCTGCGTCAGCCGATGAGTATCCAATTGCACTCTTTCTCCATCAGCTGATATAATGCTAGATTAGCAGTACAGGTTGCAAGGAACATCCAAACAAGAAAAATAGGAGCAACAAGGTAGTATGGTAATATATTATATATCTGTTCTATATCATATTTTTTACGGATCAACACATCGATGTATATTAATGAATTTGACACTTCTACTATCGATGCAAAGTTCTAGGCTCGACTGATGTATTCGATATCGACTGGGAAACGAAATAAAGATATTTCCGTTTTAAAAATACATATTTGAGGATGTAATGATCAAATAATACGCTCAAAATATTACGAAACAAATTATACAAAGCCTGATCAAATCATTCCTTAAAGATGGACTACTCGCCACCTTTTTATGGTAGAATTTTGGGACGGGTCATTGCAATGTCACACTACCTCAAATTAAAATTATATTACCAAGTATTTAACATTGATATTATATCATAAGGAATAAAGTCATAACAAAAATTATTATAGAAGAAATTATGTATTAAAAGTCATGGTATTATTTGTTTTTAATGTCAATAAGAAACAGTTTTTTGGTAATTTGTGAATCTCCTTGCTCTTTATTCAGGAGATGTATTCCAAATAAGTAATAAGTAATCGGATATCAGCATTTTCAGACAAATACTTCTTGCAAAAATTTGAAATGCATTATTTTGTAAATTCTAAAATCGCCTTAGTTGTAATATCGATTGTTTATACAATGATCGAAATTAAACCCGTCAAAATGTATCGAAATGATTCTTGGTTACCATGGAAACGTCGGGATACAAGACTAGGGCGATACTAGACAACTTATATGAAATTGGGAAGAATATATCCTATTTTCCCGGATGTGCCTCTTGTTTCTGACGGAAATCAACAGAATTGCTATTATTTGCCCAAGAAAACTGTATGAAACTCTTGTGTAATGTGAAACTGCATGGAGAATAGAAAAAGTTTGAAGAGGAGGGATTCGTCAGAGATATTATTAGATCACTTATTTCTTCAAAATAACAAGTAAAAGTGTATGAACGATAGTCTGTCGAATGAATCATGCCAGATTGCACTTTAATTTCAGTAGTCGTTTTGTACTTGAATTCATTTTATTTTGGAATATATGCATTTGTTGAATTTTGCATTTTTATTGGTAAAATTATTGTGCTACCGTATCCTGTTAGTAATATTTTATCAGAGTTATTTTTATTACTATTTCTAATTGCCTTAGAAAGTGCAAGAATACTTATTGGCTATAAAGGGAACTTACTGCAAAAAGTGATGTTCTTTGGTACTTTTATTGCATTTACCATTCCATCTACATTAGGTGTCGTCTACTACCTACTCTGGCAAACATATGTCTTGAAGATAGATGTAATTCTTTGTATTATTCAATTGGTATTTTACATGTTAGAAACCTTGTTGGCTTTCCTTTCAATGGCATTTTTAATAAATGTAAGATGATGTAACTTTAAATTATTCTAAATACATTCTTATAATTAATTTCAGTGAGTTAGCACTACTCACTGTATACTACAGCAGATCAATATCAATATGAAGTATAATAAACAAAGTATGAATAATTATAAAAAATATTAGTTAAGAATATGAAGCACATTCTTAATTGTGTACTTGCATTGCACAAAAATCTACTTTTCTTTTCACTAAGCAGAGTATTTATGTCCCTCAATATCCTGGATCTACCAGACTAAGAATGTTTTGAGATTTGGCCAATTGAAAGGAAAGGAGGCCCATTCTCTCACTAATGAGAAAGGGTGTTCTGTAATTAGTTCTGAAACTCCTACTTATATCTTATTCATGGAGTTTTAACCCAAGCACAATCAATACATATTCCTACATTCTTTCTAAAGGAATTTTAAGGAATTGTTCATCACTGTGAAAACCGTAAATAAAGTTGCTTTTTTACCTTCCTTATGAATTTGGTGTGAGAATTATTTCTTCAGACCTGTTCCAAGATACCTCACCAAAGAAAATTTATCTCATAAAAGGTTTCAAATAGGAAAAAGTGCATATAACCCAGAAGTTAATTTCATTAATACTCTGTGGAATGAATCTTTCTAGCAATTTGAGAGAAATATCAGAAAAAAATCCAAGCAATTTGTCAATCGAAGCAAAACTGAACAGCAGACTAGCAGTAGAGGGTCACCCTGCAAAAGTATGTATCGGTCACTGAGTAATATTTCCATTATCTATTTTTGTATAGTGAACAATATTTATTCAAATACCAACAGCACTTAAAATTGCTTTTTTTAGTCTAATTCAATTACATAAAACAGTTCAAGGAATAATAATTATCCAAAAATACGATACAAGCTATTATCAGAATACTGAAATAATTGTATAAAATCAATACCTTATTAATAATTAAAAGCACATGGATAATTGCAAAAAGAAAATAAAAAATGGGGAAAAAAATTTCCTACTACATAGTAGCGTCACCTTTCATCTCTTAGACCAAACCCTTTCCGCTGCTTCCCTCTCCTGTGAGAATATTAAGCTGCTTATAAGTCCTGTATAATCTCCCAACAACTCAACATTGTATCCAAATGCGTTGGTCATCTCTTTGACCAAAGTTCGTTGTCTCATCTTCAGACTAATGCTGATGCCGTACGAGTCTACAAGCAGTGGATACATGCCAATATCACCCCCAACGACTGAGAAACCCTACATACTTATAAAAAATCATAATTCACTCAGTTTTCATGTAAATGGCCCTCAGAATGTACACAACATTCGCTAAAGCACCTTAGTGGCAGTTGTACCCATTTTCTCCAGTCTGCATGCGAACTTAATTTTTGAAGAGCGTGTGTTGAATGAAGGCAGTGGTTGTGATAGTGCCATAACAAGACTGTCTTGCTGGGCTCATAACATACTTTATCAAACGTCTACACTAAATTAGGTAGCAGAATGAAGATCAACAGCTTTAAAGAAAATTGTTCTGCGACACATGATCCTCCACAAACAAAACATAAGGAACTGGAAACATGTTTGAATCCAGCAGCATTTCTGCTATCTAGTACTGAACTAAAGAACACTGTAAATGTAGCATTAAATCAATCACATCCCAGGTCTTTAGAAAAACACGGCAGAAGAAACCCTCACAGCAGAACAAAATAATGTAACTACTCTAAAACTCACAGGGGAAGGTGAGTCCAAAACATAAGATCTTGGAATCTTTGCCCCAGGTATCTTTTTAAAACTCAAACAAATTTTAAACAACCAATGTCACCTAAGCTTCTCTGCGTATGTAATAATATTTGGTTCGAACATGTGAGTGACATTCTTGCTTTGTAAAGAAACCTCTTGTTGAACATACTCTAATCTTACAAAAGAAGAGTTAACAGATACGAGTCTTCACACAGTCAATCCCTACCCAATCACAGCAAGCTGTTACACGATGAAGTGTGGCAGTTACAAGATAGGGGTAGCTGTTTTCGCACTTCCAACAATGCTACTGCACACCCATCCCAAGTTTCTTCACATAATCCACCTTCTCTACTCAACATGCAAGAAGAAGCAATAACAAGACCTTTCACTTAGGAAATTGAAACTGACAGCTTCTAACTCTGTAGATAACATTTTTTACAACGGCAGAAAAATTGAATGTAGGTTATAAATATATTTGGTTCTAGTTCAGAATACATTAGAAGAGGAAAAAAAGATGAAAAACAATTACACAGCAACCAAATTTATCTTATTTATTCATCAAAAATCCCTTTCAATTTGCTCCACAAGCTTTAATCGTTCTCACACTCCTCCTGATTTTATGTTGAACCTTCTTCTCAGCCAGTTCAGTGATTTTCTGTAACAGGAGAAATAATTTTTGTTATGCATTATCAAACAGGATAAATATCTATAATGGCAAGGAAACTGGTAAAATTAAGTTTAAGGAAGGGAAGGTTAGAAATGTCGAATGGTTTTACATAGCATACCTGCCAGCTATCTTATACACTATCCACATGAAAGTTACTTCTGCGCATGCTCAGAAATTAGTGGTACACTAGTGATCCTAGCGCAGTACGTTACGCCTGTTTGTATATTATGCTGGCGGTACACTAGCGAAAGGGGTCATGCGGATTCTGGTCTGAATGTAAGATTATGTTGATATCTGGGAGGGTACGCGAGAGATTTGTTGGTTGTATGAGCCTTATGAGCACGTGCTGGTGTCCTCACTGTACACATGTTAACACTTGCAGATAAGTTGTTAGTTTGAGTGTACAATTTTTAATATGATTTGAGTCAAAGGTACGCTAAGGAAAATGCATCGATTACACTGGTTCTTTCCATATGCTTTACGCAGTTAGTGTCATCAACGTTATGTATACATTAGGAAGAGTGTACATTATGTAAAAACTCTTATATGCAATACCAAATTAAATAAAGTTATTGCTAGAAGTTCTTTATCTATTTCCAAGTCACGACTTTGGTTATTTCCCTAACCCTTATACTAGTGAGTTCCCCATTGAAATAATCACCACCACATACCCTAAGACCGTGGCGACGCCTCTTGCCAAAGGAAGCAAGGTTCTTCCTTTTCCTCTCCAGCACGTTCACAACGTCTCTGTACTTCCAGCCCACTTCGTGTGACAGCCGTCCCAATCGGCAATACTGAAAAGCAATTACACAACCTTAGTCATTACATACAACCTGAATGCATGAAACACAGTAAACTAAAAAGATACAACTTTGGCCTAGTTTTCACTACCTTAGCACATGTCAGTACCACCAAGTTTAAGAAAATATACAAGTTAACTTTTTTTTTGTGTGTGTGGGGCTTTAGGGCCTGTCAATGTCATTAGAGCCCTTGCAATTACTAGAATATCATCCCATTTACTAATGAAAATTCCCTACCACAATTTGACTATGCAGTTGTCTCTGGCCTTCTGAGTAACATAATGAACAACCCCAATTTACTGAACTATACGATACATTAGCCCATTTCAAACGATTATATAGACTAAGAAATTACATCACAAGAAAATGTTTCTATACAACATTTCTATACAAATTATGTTCAAGGAAATCTACATAAATATCATTAAAATAGTATGATACTTTTACAGTGAAAGCTATTTAATGATTATCACACCCTACTTTTAGAATCTGGTGACAAAAATCAAAAGGTCGAAATAAAAAAACTTTAGACAAATTAATTTGGAAGTACTACAGCACAAAAATAAGCCTCAGAAACACACCCAAGGTTGTCTTTACAATACATTCAATAATCTAAATCAAGTTATTCCCAAAATGCACACGAGTGATAACAAACCTTTCTGCCGGGTTTCAAACACAGGACTCTCATGGCTCCAGGAACAACTACTCTCCTGCGCTTGTCGTACGGACGAGGGCATCCTTCAAAAGCTTTCAAGTTCCTCAAAGCACACTTTCCCCGATAAGTCTTGTGGGGAAGCATTCCTGTAAAAGAAATATAAACCAATAACATAGTATATTAATGAGATCACAATTGAGTCATTAATTGATGCCACTATCCAATTGACAAAAGTCAAAATGTTTGATCATTGGTGTTTCAGTAAATAATTCATTTTACTAACAAACTGAATTAGGATTTTAGGCACAAAAATATGAAAAATGGAAATGAAAAGGTAAAAAGGTGCTGTTTTTTCTCAACTTACAGAAGAAATCATCAGTCCCCTATTCTGGGTTTTTGAGTAGTCACTCAACATCTTTTGTTTCTATTCGAAGATAAGTTCTTTGAGCATGTAAAAAGACAGTCTAAGATGAGAGAGTATTTTGCTTGAACTCAAATATCATAATGTGAGAAAATTAAATTAAAGATAAGTACAAGATACAAACACATTTACTTAGGCGTAATAGTAATGAAATAACTTATTGTACAAGCTTCAACTAATGACAAAAAATTTTAAAAATTGACATAGTGAAAACAAAGTGGTCACTATTCCACACACAACAAACTAAAAATCTTATTCTATACAAAACATACAACAAAACCCTATTTATTTATTTCAACACCAGAATAACATTAGAATTAAACATGTCTATTTCAGATTTATACATATTAAGTAAGCAGAAAGTTTTAAACAAAGAAAAATTATAGATTTGAACTGAGTTACAGCGAGGAACTACAAAAACTGGAAGGCTGTAAATTATTCCTAGGGATGTACAATTTAATTTTACTTAATAAAAAGGAATTGGTAGAACCTTGTATAGAAACAATATATTGGATTTACTCTTGTTGAAAGGGAGTCAAAAGAAAACAAACCTCTTAAAATATTTGTTGAAAAATCTCTAACGCAAGTAACGTTGAACTTTTTGAAATATAGATACCTTAGAAATTTATTTTGCACCAATTCAATTGCAGAAATACTTTGAAGTGAAAAGAAATCCGAAATTGCGGAACAGTATTCTAATCTACTTCTAACAAATCAAATGACAATAACTTATTTAAGAGAATAGAATGGTTAACTTTATCGAATGCCTTTGAAAAATCAGTATAAACTATATCCACCATTCCACTAATGTCCAGTTCGGTTGATATGTCAAACGCAAATTCCATCAAGTTAGAAACAGTTGATATATGATGAAGAAATCCATGCTGTTGTAGAGATATTTTAGATTTGATAGTAGAATATATGTAGTATAGATAGTGGAATTTGTAAAGAATAGTTTCAAAAACTTTTGCGAAAGACTCTAATAATGGAATAGAATGATAATTTACAACATTTTCAAACCTACCATATTTAAAAATGGGTACCACTTTTGCTTGTCCATTTTTGAGGGAAAACACAAATATATAGAGAAAGATTAAAGAAATAACACAAAGGCTCAGCCAAGACCTCAGAACATAGCTAGGAATACTATCAGAACTAGAAGACTTTTTAGACTTCAATTTTTTTGTAGCAGCTAGAACCTCAGGAATAGTAAATAAAGTTGTTTGGTTTTATTGGAAATGTTATTCAGAGGAAGCCTATTACCTACAAGCTGAGCAGTAAACACTGATCTAAAAAAATCAGCAATTGCATCATCCCTTGAGATGACACACCCAACTGCTTGGAGTCTACATTTACACAATTTTCTGTATGATTCAGGTACTCATGGGCTATATTACTTTTAACCTTAATACTTTTTCTAAGCTTTTTAAATAAATTGTGATATTTAGAAAACTTTCTTTTCCTAGCTGCCCTATTTTTAAGTTTTATTGAATTAATTATATATCCTTGGTAAAACAACAAGGGAACTTACTTTTAAAAATATAAGATTTTTTGGGTATGCATTGATCAAAAATAGGAAAGATCAATCTGTAAAACTCATTTAAAACTGCATCAATATTAATCCCAGTTACATTCTCTTAGTTTTGTATACATATTCAAAAAGTTAGCTTCTTTGTAATAATAATAATATTAACTATAAATTATAGAATTTTATAGTTTATGATCGAAGTACTTATAATCTAAGTTAATAGGCAATGACGGATGAAAGTCATCAAGCAGTAACAGGACAATCACACCGACCGACAAAACATTGCAAATAACTAAATCAAGAGTAGAATTATTACAATTAAGAATATTATTGTGCAATGGAAGATTACACATCGACATTAAATTATACATATTTTTAACAATTGTGCCAGCCATCAACATATTACTATGTACTTCATTCATTTCAGATAAGTTAAAATCTTCTAATATTAACAAATCTTTAAACAAATTTATTTTCAAAATTATCAAAGTATATAAAGTAATCATCGTACAAACTACGAGGGTTTTTGGGCGGGAAATAAACAACATTCACACAGACAGCTGTCGGAGTGAGGTATGCGAACCTGTAGTCAGATAGACTCAAGGTCATGAGGAATCAGCTGATCAATTGCTAGTGTGCTGACTGACATGCAGCCAACAATATCCCACTTCCCCACTCAATACCACTTCGCCTTGCATCTGTCTTGCCTCATAACATACCGATCGTCAAATTCACTACTATTGAATCCATCCATCAATCACATCTCAGTTAAGGCAACAATGTGAAGCTGTTCACTTAATGCTGACTCAGAGTATGGCTTCTGGTTCCCAATCCTCTAACATTCAAGTAATAAATCGTTAACTTTCTATCCATATAACTTAAAAATAACAATAAAAAATTAACCAACACAGTTAACAAACTGAAAATAGAGTATACATAAACTGCACCCATTTTAAAATACTTTATGGAACTATAGTACTATTAGTGAATGCAAGTCATCCTCATCCTTTAAAACAATTACTCTAGAATTCTTGTCATTGATTTTCTCACTTTGATTCTGCCGACCCTATCTGCCAAAACAAAACTATAATTAGTCAGATCTCAACTTACATGCCTTGGCAAGTAACACACATCTGGCAGGTGTCAGAAGGGTTTATGTAAATTACTGAGTATGTGGTATGTCCTTGCAGATGCTGGGTGGAGAATTCTCTCTATTTTCCTCTTGGCTAGTAATTGGTCTCGGTCTTCAAATCTCAGAAACTTGACAATGATGCCTTAAGTCGGATGGTTGTTGCCACAACTGAAGCGGTGACAGGCATCAATACCGTCCTCACTTAACTGGACTGCAAGTGCTGCTACCACCTTGATCACGGTATTTTTCAGGGATGAGTTGGTCTCATTAGGAGTCTCTGTAATTCCAAAAATTTCCAGAGTATTTCTTCTGGACTATTGCTCCAGGTCTCCTTGACAAATCTTTGATTTGCAGCTTCAGGTGTCTATTTTCCTCCTCAAGCCCACTGATCTTCTCCTGCTTGTTTATTATTTCTTGTTGGGCTTTAACTAACTCATCATTTTCATTAATTCTTTCGCAAAACTCCAAGGTTCTTCCAAGCTCTTTTTCAATATTACATTGTCTGTTCAGTATCTCCTTTTTCATCTGGTCAAGTAAGGTTTTAAGTACATCCATAGTAATGGCCATGATGGCAGATGTAGTTGGTTGGGTCGGCAATGTAGTAATGGGAGTAGTCTGAGTGGCTACGGCCGAGCCACTTGCTCTTAATGCGCAAATCACAGCACCACAATCCGCTCGCCGAGATAATTTGACTGTGACTGAGATTAAGATTAACACACAACCTGTTAAAAAAAAACCTTTACACTGCTTACACTGGACTTTGCTCTTAGTAGTTCTACTCACAGAAGCATGACATTTGCCACAGGTACTCATATCACGTATGTTGATCTCAACATTCGGGATAAGTTTGATCTTAACATTCAGGATTAGTTTTCTATATCGATACTGAGATTTACAATGACATCGCAATAAACTCACTGATATTAACCACTAACTAAAAACATTTGGAATATTACTTAAAAACAATTAAATATAAATGTAACATTATAGTTACCATTATAGCTTGTTCAAAACAACGACAAATACAGAGCAATGCATAACACAGCTGCTCGCGTCAACTGCCAACACTGTACTGGCGTTGAGGAATTGAGAAAATATACAGTTAAAGGGAAAAAAATGGCATTATGGGCATTGTTGGAAGAAAAAGGGAGAAAAGTCCCCAAAAGAAGAAAACATGTTTCAAAAATGTCTCTCTTCTCATCTAGGAACAAATTTTCACATTTGGTATCATTCTAAAGAGCTTTAATTTACCCTTATAAAGGTGCACAGCTTAAAACCCTAACACTGCTTATAAAATGCATATATACAATTAGAACACCAACATTTCATTTCAACATTATGACAATGAGGTTCAAGCCAATTTGCCAGAAGTGTAAAACCAAATGATTTCTTCAAATGATAAATTATCGTAATAATCAATAAATTAAGTGTCACTTAGACCTCAATGTTCAAGTGATTACTAGATGACTTAGTACTAGCCTCCATACCAAGGTGTAAATGACATCAAAAATACCTCGCACAGTCCTCCATAATATTTTACTAGGAGCTCTGTAGTGGAACGGACCCCTGGCAGGGTTCACATTGGAACGTTTCCTCAGGAAAGACAGATACTTCAGTTTGGACCTAAAAACACATTTAAAAATGAGCAATGTATAATGCAACTAATATTCAAATTGACAAGATTTTAAATAGCTTACTTAAAGATGAAACTATTTTAATAAATCTTTGATCCTTTACAGTTAGGGAAACATTCCCAGTACATGTATGAAGTAAACATAAATACATAAACATAGCCAGAAAACATCTGTATTCGAGTGACTAGCTCAAATCAGAAATGAGTACACTGTTAAACAATTCAATATGTACTATTTATAGTCATGTAGGCTGGATCCATATCCTGTAGGTGGAGAGATAAAAATTGGGATGTCTTAAGAGCTCTTGTAAGAGCCCAAAAAGTGGGCATTTATGAAAATCTACATTTTTGGGCATTTCTTATACCATTGGACCATTATAGATTTTTATTCCTATTTTATACCCCAATTCAGTAATTTGAAGGTATCACTAAATAAATTGAGGAAAATACAATAAGGACTTTTTATCTCCCAACTACAGGAGGTGAGGAGAGCGAAGAAACTCATAGCGCAAATTGTTGACTGTGGAGGGGGAAATCCATTGCCCCACACCGTACCTCATACCCTGTGTTCGGGGAGCTACTTTCAGCACTCACAGCGCTGTTTGAGGAGCTTCTCGGCGCTCAAGGCTTCATCCTAAATTGGACAGTCGCAATCGTGCTCAGAGCATGGCAGCATTCGTAGAAAATTGGTGAATTGGTCATAGAACGGCGATGGCTTGCATGCTGTGAGTGTGTTTGGGGGAAACTTCATTGTCATTCAGCAGCTATGAGGAATAAGTTATGTTTAGTGAACGTATCTGCGCCCGAAGAGCAAAGATGTGACGTGCAATGCCCAACAAATAATGTGGAAGAGGTTCTATCGAGGTGGACTGACAGTCATTCAACACTCGAGNGAAGAGGTTCTATCGAGGTGGACTGACAGTCATTCAACACTCGAGAATGCATAGACACAGATGTATTCATATTTGAAAGCAATATTACAATAAAACTTGCAGGTATAATTTTAATTTTTAAAGTAGGTTGTTCGTATACCAAATATTTTTCAAGTCATGTTGGCATATTCTTTTATCATCTAAAAAAGGAGAAAGGACATTGTATAAATTTGGCACAGAACAAACGTACTGGTAACTACTGTGGCGAAGTTAATAATCTGTTGAAAATATTTCTATTCCTAGTGTTATATTGGTAGAAATTACTGTTTAAGGAGAACACCACTTTTCATTTATTATCGCATAAAATAGTCTTACTATCTATAAATTATATTTCCTCACCCACGTCCTATTCCAAGCTTACAAGCAAGAAGAACCGTGAAATAATATTGAAACTACTTATATAGTCAGCTCTCAAGCAACGAGAATGTGAAATAAAATTAAAACTCCCTCCAAAGTCTATTGAAAATAAAATTTATCTATATTCCACAGATTCTTTAACATGAAGTTAACTTCTTTTGTCCTTATTTTAGGATGAATTTGCCTTGGGATGTAGAAATGTTGAATCTGCCACTACCTAGAGTCCTTGATTGGAATAAAATTGATCTCTGGCTTCTGTAGAGTGAATTAGTTTATCATACTCCATGCAATCATATGCAGTTGGTAACTTTTTTTTACAAATTATTTTAAGCAATTTACTTTGGATACATATACTGATATAAGTTATATATAAACTCTTGTTTTCAGATTTTTAAAAAGTATTCTAGTAGTTCTAGCAAATTATCAGAAAGGATATAAAAAAATTAACAAAACAAATGGTATTTTAATTTTATAAAACCAAGAGAAATGTTGGTGACACAGTTATCTTTTGTTCTGATAGCTCCTGGGACAGGGTTCAACCACTTTTAAATGAGTATCTAAACCTTGCCTCTGTGTGGCTCTCCAATAACCACTCATCTTTACATATATCCAAAACTGTTATAACATTTAAGGGCAATATCAATAGCATTCCCAACAAATTTAAGATATCAACTAATGGTCAGCTGGTCAGTAGTGTATTCTTATATATATATTAAAAAGTTTAAAAAAATCATGACACTCAATCTTACTTTCTACTTATTACATGCTATTTCATAGTTTCATTAATTATGGTCTTACAGACTGGGGTGGTGCTTGTTCATCAGCAATTAATTCTCTGCAAGTCCTACAAGACAGACTAATTAAAACCATAGGGTTAACGACAAAGTTAAAACTTCCACCTACAACAAAAATGTATTTCATTTCTCACTCTTTGTCCCTTCATTATAATGGTCCAAAAGAAGTACTAAATAAAAGCAATAGTAACCTGTAATAAATCTATTTAGCTAAATATAACAATACAGTAATGTTAGGATGTTATCATAATGTTAAATTAGTCCATCTATTTAACTCCCTTGAATCTTTGTATTTTAAGTGCAACAATATAACAATTTTTACTTTATAATTACCCAACACTTGAAGCTACCAAAAAAATATAAAAGTGAGGCTTGCAGGTTGGGTGTCTGAATTTTACAGAGCCTAATTTACTCACTCCCTGCAACATGTACTGATCACTTTTACTTTTATCCTTATTTACTAACTGTTCTTTGCTTATAAGTGCTAAATTACATTTTGTTATTTTGGTTAAATTTTTGGAGTTTATACCAGTTCTGGATGCAAGCAACTGGATTGCTTCTGCAGTATCATAACAATAAATAATCATTCTCATATCAATAACCACAACTGGTACATATTAGTCAAAATCTTGAGACTTAAAGGTGGTATAAAAGACCAAGGACTAATTATTACGAGTTTTGCTGTTCACCAATTGGTTGAATATATCGCACAACAGAATATTAATGGAAGATAAAATGGTCACTAACCAAACAGCCATGGCCATCTTCTACGTTTAAGACAGACCATAAAATTCACGAAAACATTTTAAAGGCCATCTTATGCAGCTAGAATTAAGTTATTGCAAACCAGAAACACAGCATAAACTTATGTTCAGCGGCCTGAAGACTACATGTGATTAATAAAAAGTGTTAGAATGAATAACACATACATTCTAGTTCACTTATACAGATACTTCATGCTCCAAGTCCCTCTTGGAACAAAGCATCCTTGACAAGAAAGATCAATAAGAGTGACCTTAAGTACTACATAACTACTATAAAAGAATTTCCACATGTTATTAATCAATCCTACCTGAAGAAGTTTCCAGATATATTCAGAAGTTCACATCGCACTACAGTTACTTTACTACCCTGCAGAACTGTCTTGGCGATGACGGTAGCCAATCTTCCGAGCAAATGCCCACGCCCATCGATGACAATAGCCTGAGAACATCAACATTACTCAAATTACCGACCTGGACATCCACTAAACCTTAGTACCATGGGCATTCTCGACACGTGTCTGATAACAAATCAAAACGCTGTGAAGTGTAATTAATATGCAACAAACAACGAAAGAACTTAGGAAATTGAGGAGAAATAATCCCAACAACAATATCAGACAGGTAATCAACCATCGCATTTTAATACAAACAGTATCATAATATCTCACCTTCCTTCTCAATCCCGACGACATGGCGAACACGCACTCTCTAAAGAAGAAACAAGTTAGAATTTCACTGCCTTCCGGTGAACATCATCGAATCGATAGGAGAAGTCGACAGTGCGAAGCAATAGTTCTCCTCTTTCCGCCAGATAGCTCTACAACCCTCGTCAAAATCACAGTGAGTCTAATAAATAAATTTATTGTCAAAAAACAGTACAAACTGCGTATGACCACGTGGAGGGAAAAAAAACTAATTTACTCTCCGGAAGCAAGCAAGGGACCATCCCATCAATTCCGATCAAGGGCCCTAAGGCAGAGGCGGATTCAAAAAATTCAGCAAAAATTCCTAGATAAGACAAAAAGTTAGCTGCGAGTTATAATACTAATAGAATGTCAATATGTTTGTAATTTTAAGCAAAAATTACATGTAAGTTATTATCGAACTATAGATTATTCTGAGTATCTATAATCTATATATATATTATTCAGAGTATCTAGAAATCAAGAGTGTTTCTGGACTCACTGAGGCAAAAAGAAAACACTAGAACAGTAAATCAACGAAATAAATAGTAACCCAATTAGAGAACAAAACTAGTAAAGAACGCCATAAAAAATCATCACCATCTGAAATAAAACTGAGAAAAAGTAGTGCCCACAAAGGGAATGGGCTTGACGCACAGATTACATTAGGTACAGAAGGATCACTCATAGCAGCGCTCCACTAGCAAGGAGCCGAACTAACCAGCCCCCACCAACCGTTCAACAGGTTGATCGCGAAGTGAGTGATGACGTTGACGGCAAGCACATGGTCTACATGTGGTGACTGCGACTAATTGAAGCTACTCGAGCTCTGCATAGTGTTGATTTGTGTGTGTTTTAGTTCGAATCACGCATTTAGAATTGCTGGTTCGTAGTTCTGGTCCTTCCTCGTGGCGCGCAGGGGTAACCATTGGGTTTATGAGAGTGAACTATCTCTTCCTTCTGTAAACTGTGGCTTGACGTAAACTACGTCATTGAAAATTTTTGGGAGAGTTCAAAAAATAGAAATTCAAGGGTTTTTAAAATATTTACTAGTTAAAGACAAAAAATTGGCATCGAAGTTATAATAAGCGTATAAATTTTAAAAAGATTACAGACATTTGAGTATGATTAATATTTTTAATTAATTAGATCAAAACGGAAGAATAAATCGTAAACAATCATACTGTTCTCATATCGAGGTCGCTGAAGAAGTAGGCAGGCGTGACATAAGAGCAGAGAGGTCACATTGTGTGTATAAAAAAGCTGGAAGACTAACTGCGTTCGTGGGAACCAAGAATTGCCAAAGATATCTGCTTCACAATCTTTCAATGCACAATCTTGTTCCGCAACCCGCTATAGAAAAAATGCGATTCATAATCATATTTGGCCATGATTGAAGTGTTTTCGTTTGCTGTGCGTGATCTGGGTCAGAGCTCTATAATTTCATAAAATTTCTGCCTTATTGAACACTATTGTGAAACGATCTGTATCTTCTGCGTTAAAGCAAGCGAATGTTAAAGACCACTATTGTAGGTATTTGACCAAGGTAAGTGTTTTTTTGTCAATTATTTATCTGAAACAAATACGTCAATTAAGTCAAATTGACTAACTTGAAGTAATTGAATTAAATAATTTTCAAGAAATTTGATACATCCAAACTATCGCGACATTTTCTCCTTAACCGCAAGTGAGAATTTTGAATGTGATGGTATGGACGTTATACTGCAGTTTAGAGGTTTATATAACCGTTTAGCAATACTACATAACATAGAAATCCCTTTGGTTAAGGAGAAAAATTGTTATAAAAATAAATTTAATTCATAAAATTACCTGAGTCTATAGTGAGTTGATGTGGCGGGCAGGAATAGCGTAACAATTTTTGGAATGAGTGTTACAAGTTTGCGGGGAGGGGGTCTATCTCATGGGGTTTGAGGAGGCGTACCTGGCTATTAAATATTTTCTTCCACTCTGACCTAAATCGTGCATTCTACAATCAATGTAGGAGGGATGAGAGCATGATCGGAAGGGACAGGTGTAATAAAAAACTGCTCTGAGACTTTCTGGGCTGCCGATGGTCGACAGCGAAAAGAATGGCCTGATGGTCGCTATGGGTATAGATATCGCTCACTCGCCAGGTTGTGGCCCTTTTACTGAGACACCCGCTCATGAATGTACGGTCGATGATTAAACTATTACCATCTCTGGTAAAAGTGGGAGCAATGCCGTCGTTAAGTAACACAATATCAAGATGGACTAAGGACTCGAGCTGAGTAACGCTCCTTTGATTCGTGTGACGGCTGCCCCATTCAGTAGCCCAGGCATTGAAGTCACGAGTGATAATCACAGGATGTCTCCCTTTAGCATCACTTACAAGTCGCTCCAACATTTCCTCATTCTCCTTGGGGTGAAGACTGGGTGCGGCATAACAGCTATAAATAAAGATGCTATTTATTTTAGCCCAAAGAGAATTGCGACGTCTTCGTCGAACTCCCGTATTGTTCGCCACAACAGATTGTGAAGCCTCATAGTGGTTCATATTACGCTGGAGGATTCTCATCGTCGACTCTTAAACCCTGGAATGCCTTTTGGAAGACTAGGTACTTACTGCTGCCGGACGGGTGGTCGCTATTTCCATTCCCCGTGCAGTGCACGTAGGATGGACTTGCAGAGCACGCCTTGCTCGAATGTACCTGCTCTCCGCATTTATAGCATTGCTTTGACCTGTCGTCTTCAACAGTAATGTGACCGAAGCCCAGACATCGGCAACACCTCACGACAGACAGTTAACCCACCCGATCCGGACGTTAACTAGAAGATAGCGCCTTTTTCTTTAGGACAACAGGAAGGCGTACCACGGCGGTCTCTGTGTCGCAGTACGCTGTACGTATCGACTGAATTGCAGCAGGTGACCAAACAGATGACTCTAGACGTTGCTCATGCGCTGCAAGTTGCAGGATTTCAGCACACGACTGCGAGCCTTTTGTCTTGATGACAAGCGCTGGTCGATTTGGTCAAGGACGGCGACCTTTTATCTTCTTGTCTACTACTTGTCACGGTCGTTCCTCCGACTCTTGACGATGCTGCTGGATCGGATTCCTCTGCTGACTCACTTTTTGAGCGTTCAGCGTCTCTTGTTGCAATTTTGCAGCCCTTAGAAGGGCTCTGCTCCTTGCCTCTTATACGAGACTTCGGCACCTCCAAAGGTAGATTCTCTTTTTCGCAAGTATTCTTCTGCCTTGAAGATTTTGTTATGACCCCATTCAGTTTCACATAACTGCTTCTAATTGAGGCCACCAGTCTTCTTATTTCCTTGTGGACATTGCCGTTGCCTACGATGAAATCAGCAAGTTCATCAATCTAACTACCTAGTACTAGGGCGAGACTATCCACATTTTTATCATGTTTCTTGCTTTGGAGAGCGGGGAAAACCCTCCCGTCTGCCATCAGTTTGTCACTAAATGACACATCCTCACTACTAAACATCACCGGTAAAGTCTCCTCATCATCATTTCCTTCCAGATTTAAAAGATGTTTCCATAATGTTTCCACGAGTAGCTAGGGAAGGTAAGTCCACCTGGGCAGAACCCCGCATGTAAGATAATGCAACTGCCACCAACATAGACCCCAGCTTCAGCTCGCAAAGATGATGATCCTCGGTTTGAATCCCAGTCCTCTCTTCCATTATTCAGTACAACAAAATTAATCTGCAATGAAAGAAAGGGCTGGGATTCAAACCGAGGATCATAATCTTCGCGAGCTGAAGCGCAACCAACTATATTGAATGACAATGGTAGACTGGGCCAAGAGGCGAATGGGGAGGAGTAATTGTTTGCGCATTTGTGTGTAAAGCTGAAATCCCAGGTTCGAATCATGGTTCCATCTTCCATTTTCATTCAATACAACATAATTGGTGTACACCTTTCTTTAAAAAAACAAAAATAAATTTTATCTTACTTGGAAGAAAGCCTAATTTTTTAAATTCACAATAGTATTATTTCTAATCTCTTAAATTTTTTACATTATGTTGCTCACATTTTCTGTGGTCTGTGTAGTTAAATTCTCAACAATGTATTCTTCCCGTACATTAATATAATTTATTGAAGTATGGCACCTTGCTTGCTTCTAAAGAAAAAAATCACTTATTGTCCAAAACGTGGTCAGGCACATTTAAACGCAAGTATTATCATCAAGTTTGTGTTGCGAGACTACAACCTCCATTATGTACATATTTCTTCTGTGTACCTTACACATGGAGAGGATATGTTATAACTTTTGGTCAGTCATGGAAGGCGAATGGGTGGTGTAGTGGTTAACATTCCTGCAATCAAAACGGGAGTTTGATTCCCTGCTCATCGCCATTTTCACCTGACCGTAAGTTATCAAACCTCCATTATGACTTGTGTATATCATCATCATTTGTAACAATGTTTCATTACGTCAAAATCTTTTTTGAAAATATTAAAAGAAATTTTAATGTAATTTATTATATTATTAAGACTTCACAAAGTGAAATATCTTATCATGATTTTCCACATTGAGACATATTGAGAGAAGAGTTGTTGAAAAATTGTAATTGATAATTCTATAAAAGATGACATTAATTTTCATTTGAAACCAACTCCACTTTAAAACAATACTTACTTATTGTGAGGGACAGATGAGTTTTGATCAAAATCTTCCAAGAACTCATTATATATTGCTGTAAGCTATCAGGAAATCACAAAAAAGTGCTTAATTTCTACACTGCTAATACCAAAATTACGTGGACTACTCTACAATTTTCTCATTTACATACATTTTCTAATTTCCAATTTGATCATTATTTCACCATTACATATGGTGAGACAATTCTGACATCTTCCCTACATTTTTTGATGAAATGCTTGCAACAGGCTTTTCATATATCATGATATATAAGGTGCCAATATCCAGTAATTATAATTTTATCATCATATTCTGTCATGTGTCCAAAATTGTCATCTTCTGAAGTTAAATTTTCTATCAACCTTATCTTAATCACAGCTTTTTTCCTACTTCCCAAACAAAAGTTTCCAGACTTTTTGTTCCAAAATCATGTAAACAACAATTCTTTTCTGTTTAAGAAAATTTATCAATACCAAATAGATTATGTAAATAAAAATGTATAGCCAAAACTGCTGTTCCAAACTGCATATGTCAATATGAAGGACAACAGGCTATTTTACAATAAACAAGCTATTCCACAATTTCCTTAAACATTTACTAACTTTACACCTAGCATATAATGAAGAAGGTTGGACACCTTTCCAATTATTTATTTATGATATGTAGGACTTATCATAATAACGAGACAACTATTTGTTTCTTTTGCTCTTAAAAAAAAGAAGATTTAATATTACACCAACAATTATTCTGATTTACATCAACATTTGTCCCTGGGGTTTGTGTGTAGTAGAACTAGATTCTTATGTTCAGGGTTCCTCAAAGTATTCATTCCTGATTGCTTTTTAGTGGAATTCACTAACCTGTTTCATGAATAAACATTCAGTGAAATTATCTTACAGGACAAGGCAAACAAATGAGAAAGCTACAAAAATCTTTTAATTATCATACTGAGGTTAAGGAACTTAGCGTATTGGCCCAAATGTAATACGATCCTGAATATACTGTGATCCCAAGTATTCTGAAGGAAAACTATGACACGAAATACCTAGTTTATTCCATATATAGTACTTACCACTTTCCTCCTAACTTGTGAACAATGAAAGCACTTCTGGAAGAAGCCTCTGTTTAGAAATGATACATTCAAGAAGAGCCTCGGCAAAAGAGCTACCGAGACCATAAACACCAGCTTCCACAAATTTCTCAACCACGACACAACGCGTGTGTGAAAGACGACTCCCGAGAGACAACAATGTTGCTTCATAATATTCTTGGAATACTGAGAATTCTCGAGAAGTTACGAATAATAGCTGAGCTAAATTGATTCTTGAGCCGTACTGTACCCAACTTATTGTTGCTAATCTGGAAGTACTCTAATGTAGTGTAAATTCGACTTTCAAAGGTATCTATTTGGGGAGAAACATTGCACTATATTTGGGCTAATACAGTAAAAGGTGAATAAGGGTTTTTATTCCTACGACAGATTAAAAGAAATTAAATAAATTTACAAATTAATTTAATTATTGTGAAATGAATACAAATATTTGATTTCTAATAAATATAAATAATGGCTATTTTTATCACAAATCAATGTCGACAAGACTTCAGAAATTTATGTATTGTTATTTATAGTAAGTAGGGCGTAAGACTGAAATGGACATACAAGGCAACCATTGGACATTTAGAACACTTAAAACATGGAAACTGTTAGATCTCCAGAAGGGTTGCATCATTCTCCACTCATGTTTCCCTATTATCTGTAGACAGAGAAAATAAAGAAGAATTAATTTTCATTAACACACTCAATATCACTATATTGCACTGAAAATAGGAAAATTTATATGTTCAGCACATAACAGAAACATTTTAACACAAAACAATTTGATTAGAGAAGAACATCTAAAGCAAATATAATTTAATTAAAAATAAATATTTTTTTAAAGAAATTAGCATATTAAATTAGAAATTATTTTATCAAATACACAAGAAAAATTAATAATCAAGCAAGTTGCCTTCTACACCAAATTTGAGTATTATTGCACCTATCCACTCAAGCATTGACCATTAACAGCATGAATATGTAGATAGAGCTTTTAGTGCGAGTAAAGGAATAACAGTTACTTGTAGTGTATAAGGTGGAACAGGGTAAAAATTGCTTTATTAATAACTTATAAATTGCATTATTATTACTTGAGAAGTAAAATGCTTCGTAGCTGAAATCCTATACGTATTTCAGAAGCTTACAGCCTAGAAAGGATGTCGCCTGGGATTTATTATCTGCTCAACTTTCTCCAGAACAGCATGGAAAATCATGTCCACTGCCTTGAGAATAGCTACCAGGGGTTACAATGGCAGATGATTTTTTGACTTAAAAAAAACAACAACAAACCACACTAGCAAATAATCAAAAGGTGACAAACATTGTACTTCTCAGACTTGACAATACAGGAATCAGGTTTCAAAAAAGTTGAACTGAAGAGAATGTCAAAATATTTAAATATTTTCACACAACACAGAAATATCTTTGCTGTGGGCTCATTGTGAAGTGTGCATTTTTTCTTTGTTACTGCAGTAGAAAACAATACTGAATCCTACACTAATAAGAACCTATTTTGCCCATTGTATTTACATATTTTATGATTCAATTTTGTTGCAGCAAAAGTTACAAAATGCACATGACCACATGGAGGATAATTAACTGCAATTTACTCTCCGGAAACAAGCAAGGCACCATCCCATCAATTCCAATTAAGACTACAATGTTCCAAGTTATCTCATTAGTTAAGTCAATAACGACCTAAAAGAAGAAAGCCCTACAGACTATGATTCCTTATTTGCCTAAGGAAGAGCATACAGAGCATTATAGGCAGCTCTGTAAAGGATACGGTACGTATCACAGATAGGACTCAGCACCTTTACCTTTCAAAACTACATTTTTATTCTTCCTTTCCACTTTAATTTCATAAATATCATGAAACTTTTGAAATTTATGAATATCATGACAAAGAGTTACCATTTGTTCCTATCTTTAAAGTTTGAAGTAAAAATGTGTAATACAAAAGACTTTTTTATAACAACTTTGTGTTCACAAATGTAGCTGATAAGTATCCAATTTTAGTTGAAGTTATTGAGAAGGAGAGTTGAAGAGTTCCAAGGAATGTTAAGTCCCAAGCAGATATTGCTAGGTGAGGAAAATCTTTGATATAAATGGCACTGTTTCGTAAATGGAGAATCAAACCCTTGTTTTCTCTCTAGACAATAAGTTGTGAATAAAGAAGCTACCTCCACTATGCTGCCCGCATTGGCCACAACTAGCTGCTACTGGAAATGATACCCTGAATAATATTTTGAGCCAACAATTAGAATAACAATTATGGAAATTATAACAAAGAATTATATCTCCTTACCTGTGCAGACTAAGCTCTCAGGCTCTTCGCAATTATTGTTAGGAGTTTCAGCTACAAGTGCGTTGGTGTTTACAGGTTTGTCACAATTCTCCAAGCCATTCACTTCATTAGAATTGCTCGTCTTTGATTCAGGAACTATAAAGAGAAAGTAATAAATATTAATTTTTCAAATCACAAAATAATTTATGTATGCAATACATTACTAGACAATGTATTATTGTTTTCTTCAAGAGACAATTCAGAAAATTTGGTAAAATAAACTGATTCAAATGAAAAATTCTTTCCAATAAAAGATAAACTAAATTTGAAATGGATTGTAAAGTTTAACATTTTTCTTGTATTTGATGTTTTAAAAAATAGAAAAGAAAAGAATTGAAGCTATAAATGTGGTAATAATTAAATTAATTAACTATCAAAAAAGCATTTGATACTTCTAGATTAAAATTTTCATTACTGAAATAAAAATAAAAACATTCCTTTAATGACTTCAAAAGTAATAACATTTATTTTAATTTTAGAGTCTTTCAGCGAAACAAAAATTATTTATTACACAGTCCTTTCAGACTTTGACCATTTGGTAATGAGAAAATACCATAAAATATGGCTATTATGATATTTTAAATACAATAGAGTGTTGATTATTGTAACTGTTAATTATTAGAAGTGACATGATGAAAAGAAAGAAAAGCAATTGTTAAGATATCAATGTTGCTGCTACCAGAATGATACAAGTAGTTGCACATAGTTTTTTTTTATTATCTCTTGTTTTTTTCCACTAAGTACTACATGATACAATAGTGCATCATTAATACTAATTAATAATGTCAACAATTGTTTGGATAATAAAAAATTTGGTTAATCAAAATTCATTTGACAAAAAAGAAAGATGCATTACAATCAACCATGTTTGTACAAATTACAACTTTGTTAATAGTATGTACCGTGTAGTACAGAGTGAAGGGGGAAAAACGACAGGCTGGTGTCTACAAATTATTGAAGAATATTAAACATTCTTGTAGAAGTCATATGCTACGATTATGTATTAACCAAGGCCAAGAGTTGTTTTATACAGAACTTAAAGAATTCCAGTGCAGATTCAGCAAAACCAAGGAGTCAAGAGACAACATGAGACAGGTCCTAGAATATAACTTTGAAATACATTTACTGTTTATAGATCTTAAAGATGTTAATGACATGGTGGATAGAGAAAATTTTCAATTTAAACGTCATAAGTAGAAAATTAAAATTTTGAAAAAATAAAAATCACGTTATTGAATCTGGTTTTTTCCTTCTTGACTTGTTCTGTAATATATCATAGTAAAAATCATGAAATAAGCTGTAATGAAACACTTTTCCAAGCTCTCTATTTTTATCAGGAGAGAATCCAGAGCAATTCAAAAATTTTGGGTAGAGTTGCAGTTGTGTCTTTTGGTTCAACTTTACATTGTTGCATATTCTAAACAGGTTTATGAAGTACAATAAAATTTGTCTTTGTCTTAGTATACATGAAGGCTCCATACTTTTTTAACAAAATCTAGGATGGTCAGGTTATAAAATCTATTAAAATTGTGTCGATTTGACACAATGACACAAATACAATTGTTATCAGAAAATAATTTTTTTTTGCTACTTTCACACAAATTTGGTCAGTTATTGAACATACGTGAACACCAAATCAAATGTAAACCTCTGTAAGTCTTAAAATGAAATAGAGAACAATTATACATTATGGAAATAATTATTAAAGCACCTCACTTGATGAAAAAATTGATGAAATGACAACAGTGATTTATTATATCACACAACTAACAACTATCGACAAAATAATTCTCAACAAGGTGTAGTTTATTTTTAAAATTTGTTGCTTTTTAGATGCAAAATTCACCCTCATATCTATTTCTTTAATTCCTTCCGTAATTTCACTCAACACGAAAAGCAAATTCTACTCACCCGTAGCGCTATTGTTGCTGTTCTTTAATTGAGCTAAGAGAGAGGTCCTTTCAACCTGTAATGTTCGACACAATTTCTGTAGTTGTGCGATTTGCTTGGTCGCTCGAGTCAAGTCGCCCTCTCTCTGCTGTTTGTCCGCTGCCATCTCCAGCAACGCTTGGTGACTCTTCTCCCACCTCTGCTTCCAAGAAGACGTTTCTTTCTCTAATTTACAGATCTTCTTAGACATCTAATGATCAGGTCGAAAGACAGCCAATATTAGCGCCATATAAGTTAAGAAAATAGGTTAAACAGCTCTGTCCAACTTATCTTAGCCAAAGGGCCATTTTCAATTCATTTTCGATCAAACATTCCGGCATGGGATGGGGTTTGGCAAAGCGTTACCCAACAAATGAAACAACTGGGTCATATTTATTTATTTATTAGTAACGCGATATTTTTATTCTCATTAATAAATTTATATAATTTAAAGCTGAAAAAATTAATAGTATATTTCTTTATTTTTAAGTTCAGTATTATAATTAAAGGTGACCATATTGTAACGTATGATGGATTAACTCCTGGCAATTTTCTATTTTCTCTCACTGTACATGCCATGCCAAATATCAATTCTGATGTCATAAATAGAACACAAAGAAGTACCCCCAAATTTTGATGAGAAATTTGATGTATAACTGGCAGGTTGCTGGTTGGTTCCAGGTTGCTGGGTTATAATGTGAGTGAGGAGGAAATAACATCGAAATTGAAACCAGACTTTGAACACATTATGTCAGTGTTGCCTCAGTGAGCAACCTGTACCTCACGAGGTGCAAGTTTTTTTAGAACCATCTATTCAAGTAACGCAAACTTGTATACATGCTAACACATTTTGATAAATATTTCCCTACTTTAAGTTAAAAATCTGCCCAAAGACCCCTAAAATCTCGGCAGTCTTGGCGTTGTTTTTGAAAGGTAAAATATATTGTGTACCAACACACCTTTTCCATTTCTCCTTTGAACCCCTCAAATATTTCATTGCTTCTGCTAAGAGCATTTTGAAAATCATCGTACTTGCTCGTATATAAACTTATTTGACTTCTTAGGTTTATTTCCGTCTCTTCTAGATCTTTTATTTTGGTTCGACACTCTGTCACTTCCTAAAATAAATAAAGAAAATCATCAATTCCTTTGCATGGATAACAATATAAAATGTGGATTTAAACAAACCCCTAATAGATGATGTTTCTCCTTCAGTAAAATTTCCTTTTCAGCAGTCATTTCAAGTTTTGCTTTCGCTAAACGGGCATCAGCCAGCTGCGACTCTAACTGCAACTGTTTTGATATCTTCTCCACTTGCTAAACCAGAAACATAGAAATTCATTTAAAAGCAAAAATAATGTTTTGTTTCATTACATAAGATATTAAACAGAAGAGGCAATTTCAAGGATAAAAATAACAAAATATTGTAGACACTGGAAAATAGCAAAAATAGATAATACCGACGAGAAAGATGAAATTGCAATATGAAGAAATACGTATTTCAGAATTTCTTTTGAGAGTTCTTTCACAAAACAAAAAGCATTTGAATAAAATTAGTATTTCAAGACATTTCTTTTTTGTTCTTTATGAAGAAATGTCTCAAAATACTAATTTTAAGTACAATTCTATTTACTCCTTACCAGAAGTAATTAAAACTTTTGATTTCTTATATACAACAAAACTTAGAATAAAAAAGAATACCTGCTCTCTGAGTTCATACTGCTCACATACACTTTTAAATTTCTTAGTCATTTCTAGGTTATCTTCATGAAGCTTAGTATTCTTCTCATTATTCTGTTGCATCAAAGACGTCACATCAGCTAAGGTGCTCTGAAATTTGGCCGATACTTCTTTACGCTTCTCCTCCTCTTCACGAATTTTCAACAAACTTTCGTCCTAAAGAAAGCACAATAAACAATGGAATAAAAAACATTTGAATATTAATTACAGAAGGGACATAATTATCATCGTCATGTTGCAAGCGATTGAGAGATGGTCAACTTTTACACTCCAAGGGTTCTTTTCCCCAGGTGAAATGTTGGGTGTCAACCCATAAAATTAATTATTATATAACCATTCAAATGACAAATGTGTAATATAAATATTTCTTCAACATAGAATAGTCTCCATTTCAAAGTAAGAAAAGGATGTAATTCACCCCCGATACTCTTGTAAACGTTTATTCAAGGAATTAAATATCTTAACACTTCCCTGCATTTATATTTATGAAACGGTCGTGTTTGTTAAGACCGAATTACTGAAGCAACACCCTTGCTTTATACGAAACAGTCTCGTACATGAACACAATACTCGCAATAGTAATAATATTCAACGGCCTAGAGTGTCAACCACTCTTTGCCAAAAAGGACCGTATCATTCGGGAATCGTTCTATATAATTCCCTGCACAAGAATATAAAAGACATTATGAAATTGAATATCTTCAAATCCGCGGTTAAAAACTACCTCCTGCACCAGTGCATCTACACTGTAAAAGAATTTATTGATTTTAATCAAAGTTAAATCCGTCTTGTACTTTATCACGCCATTGCTGTAGCACTTTTTAAATAACTTATAACAATTTCAAAAACTATTTTCTTGCATGATTGTGTTGCCGTATGGCTCATATTAATTTAGTTTTATGTGTACTCAACTTTGGCACGGTTGTGTACATTAATTCTGCAGCCCCATCCCGGCCCGGGTTTTTCTCCGGTTTTCCTTCGGGTAGAGGAGGATTTCTTATACAGGTTCTCTAGGCTTTGTCTAGGGCCGTGTTTATTGTAACAATAAATCGTGAATTTAGTGGGGGTTTTTTTCAACTCTTATGATTTTTAAACACTATACTCAGAATAATCTATAGTTTGATAATAACTTGTACATGTAAATTTACAAACATATTTGCGTTAAATTACAAACATATTGACAAACATATAATACAAACATATTATATATGTATTATAACTCGCAGCTNATTTTTTTGAATCCGCCTCTGCCTTAGGGCCCTTGTTTGCTTCCGGAGAGTAAATTAGTTTATTGTCCTCCACATGGTCATACGTAGTTTGTACTCTTTTTTGACAATAAATTTATTAAATTTATTATTATATTAAAGATGATTAAAGAACGAGGATTGTCATTGTGACTCAGCATTAAATGACAGGTGGACATGGACAATGAAACCAATAGTTTATTTTGTAATCACTCTACCCTGACTCATAACTTTTGTTTCTGTTTTTAACTGTCTACTAAAATCTTCTGTTGTAGAAGGAAGGCAACAAGAGACTAAAGACAGATCTTGTCTCCTTTGGTTCTATACATGTACTGCTAATTTTTCAGGAAAGTATCACTAAATCTGTCAATGTTTGTCAGAAACCACACTTCTCAAGCACAGTCGTCACCATTCAGGAAGGTCCCAACACCCCTTCATTCCACCCCAAAGAAGACTCAAATAGCCGTGCTCTTCCCAAGTGAAAAAGTTTTACTACCTTGTTGATCTGTAACAGTAAATATTTTCTAGATTTTGCCAGGCCCGTAACCAGAAAAATTATTTCAGAGGAGCGTAGATTTCTCACCAAAAATAATTCATGGTAAGTTTTCAGGTAATTGTCCTCAAAATATTTTTATATTTTTCAATTATTTAATTCATGTTATTCACAAGTGGTAAATGAACACTATTTTATACAGATAAATTACTTATAAAGATGTGTTCTTGTCCACCCTTGTATATATTGTAATAATATTAATTATTGGCCTTATATTTACAGATTTCATAATTATGTCAACATTTCGGTTAGTTTATTTAACTGTCACCAGGGCTTAATAATTTTTTTCAACATAGTTCTACATTATCCATCCAGCAGCCTTACTGACATTGACATCACCATATGCCACCACACCTTCACACTAAAATTTCATGGTTGTTAGATAGATTGTGTAAATCTATGTACAAAACAATAACATGCCCTGAAGATCTAGGAATCTAAATTAACATGCATTTCAAACTTGTTGTATATTCCATTTACTTAATTCTGTGTAAACTTGGGGATTTTGTATATTAACTTCTGTGGGGGCAAAAAATTCAATTTTGTAAAAGTATTCACTTGGTAATTCTGCTTATGTAGTATTTAATATGTGTATTAAAGAGTGTTTGTGTTAAAGAAACAGACTATGGCCGTTTGTAAAAGAACCTCCTGAAAAACCATTTCAATGATTCCCATTAGTAGAGTCCTCATTCCTGTGTTACTAACGTAACACAAGAATAAACTACAGGAAATGTTGGCATAGTTAATTAAACTTTTACTTAATGACCAAGCCTTCAATATTGTTATTAAAATACTTATACAAGTACAGTATACTTATAGACTATAAAAAATACTTGTAAAAATACATTATATTATAAAAGTTTATTATTCACTAGCTGCCCCGAAAGACATAGCTATTTTAAAGAAAGTAAAAATGTACAAAAAAACGTATTTTTGAGTGATCGTTGTATCTATTAACGATTGAAGACACTGAATATTCAATTTGAGGAGGAGTACATTCAGAAGTACGCCAATAGGAAGTTTTACATGCGAGATGAATTCTATCGACAGTACATATGCTGAAAATGCTGCAATCATGTGATGCGCCTGGAATGTGAATTCAACTGAAAAAACGAAACAACAAAGTATCAACCAAATATGTCTTTCCTATCGATCGAGAGTGCATACGAAAGTTATGATTTTTGCAGTTTGTCTGAATTTTCCGACTGTCCTTTGTAATTGTCCCGAATGTTGTTTCCTGAAAACTTTTCCAGGACCATAACGAAAATAAAGAATTACGTATATCCATCGTCCGAATCGTGGATTATGGTCTCGAGTTCATACAAAAATCCCAAAGAAAAAAGCACTTTAAGTTTTTCCCGAATTTTCCAATATTGCGGGCAACTTTTCCAATTTTTCTTTCCCTAAATACTTTATTCAGAGTATTATAACCATTTTATAAAAATTAGCCAAATCGGTCCGGCCGTTCTGAAGTGATGCGCTTACCAACGAACAGAATTTAATTTTTATTTATATAGATAATAAAAATACAGGATAAAAACATCATATAAAAATTTCGGGAGAGCTCAATAGAAGCGAACGAATTCAAATATTGAAGATACTTTCTCCTACAGCTTTTCCAAAACTCCACTCTCGTAAGTCGTCTCCACAAGTGTCGAGGAGGAAGCGCATTCAACTTTACGGAAGAGATGGTTTCGGTCAGCGGAGTTCCGCACGTCATTCGAGTCCACGTATCTGGTTTCGGCGCTTGCTTTCAGCTCGGGAATCCTTCGCGCGGAGGATGCGAGGGAGAAGGGAGACTGGAATGACACTCGCAGTGCGGTCGAGACGGTAGGGAACGGGGAGGAGCACTTCACTCGGACACCCACCACTCATACAACTCCAAAAACGGACGTAAAATATTTTTTATCGCAAATCCATTGAAATCGAAAATTTGTCACCGGAAAACTAATTTGCCATTTTCTCGGCTTACAGGAAGGGTTCTACAAGGATAAATCAATAGCACTAATAAATAAAAGTCGAAAACTTATCGATAATAGTAGCTGAACACAAGTTTCGATTTGATTGCGTGATACAAAAAAAAAAACACACATTATTTTAGGGATCGTTCATAAATTACGTCACGAGATCTCCGAGGATTTTTGCTACGCCCCCCTCCTCCCCGCTCCGCCACGGACCACCGTGTCACGCTTCGTCGCGTTATACCAAATGCCTCCTCAACGTGACGACACGAAACGACCTGCCTGCCTCCCTCCCATCGTAACGTCATTAAAATAGAAAACACAATCACAAAGATCGAAGGTGCTGCACGGAGAATTTGGCGCGTAAATGATGATAATAATAGTGTTTCATTGTAGGAAAATGTCTCAACCGAGACAATTTTAAACATTTCTGATATACCAAATGTAACGTCACGCTTTCTAAAATACCCCCGACTCCCCCCATCGCGAACCATCACGTTACGCCAACCTCCCTTCCCCCAAAGCTGTGACGTAATTAATGAAGTATCCCTAAATATTTTCTCGTTCATTTATTCACGAAGTGTCTGAATGTCTCTTACGATCGTCTACTATCGGATCCTCTATTAGAGACCCCTGGTTTCTAATAGTTGTGTGGGGAGTACAACTAAAATCGCAGAAAAATACAATTACCACCACTTTATTACGGTAGCACTACTATAAACCGAGATTCACCGCCTCATCCCGTGCAAGTCTTATTCTTCTCTTTCAGCGCATAAAAGCTGGAAGGCAGGAACTCGAACGTTGATTGTTTGACGAGTCTTTGCCGGAGAGTTGTTGAAATTGTAGGGTCTTTCTGTAGGAAAATCGATTTTTCGGGTAACCGGCCAGTGTCTGTCCCGACGAGACCGGTCAACAGGGGTTCTACCAGACGGAGGGGCGCGCGAAGTACAAGAACATGTCGTTGAAAATATACGACAACACGAACAGGGGACGTCGCTTCCAAAGAGAAGTCGAATGCGAGAGGGTCACGCGGCAGGAAATCAAACACATCCGTAACACAAGAACGATTCTTCTTCACGCGTGGCCACTGACGTCACTGACAGAGCGGAACTGAGCGGGATGAACACAAAACCACACGGCCCACGCGTAATTGTAGGAGCACACTTTTGGTCTCGAAATCGAAACAGTTACAAGGGATAGTGAAGAACTCGGTGTATTATCACCACCCGCCAAGAAAAAAATGTTTCAAATGATAATCTGAACCATTCCCTTTCCGGTGGCGATTAATTTTCATACGCCGCAAAATTTTGAGTTACTTGTCTTTCAATTACTAAGAGCTTAATAGAGAAAGTTTCGCGGACTTATGTTTTATTGATATTCTGGCAAAAGCATCGGTTTAAAATAGCGAGAAAAACCTACTAAAACATAGCAAATGGAAATTGGAATACAATGATGTAAAGACTTTCATACCTTACGCGACATTTAATCACAAAAAAATTGCGCAAAATACTGTTGTATCGGAAATGGCGGTCGCATCACGTGACTGAATAAAATGCGAGTCTTTTGTCAAAGAAAGAGTCAAACGACAGTCTAAATTAATTATCGAGTTTTAAAATCACGAAATAATTGTCCTCGTTCGACATTAAAAATCACGACTGCGAATTATTAATTAATTAGAACTCCTCCTGTTCAATATTTCCAACTTTCGTGAATAGAAGGCAACGAGTACCTTGAAATCGTTACATAAATTCCAACTCAACTTTTTACTTCATCGATGAGAAGTCAACACAAGCTCCAGCAATGCACTGGAGGACGTACAAATGGAATTCGAAAGCTATTCGCAAAATTTGAAAACGAGCTGAATTGAATGTCATTACTACGAAGGGTTTTTGGAATTATTTGTCAATATATTCATATTCAAACAAACATCAATACAAGAAATGATCCCCGCGAGCAGAGTTAAGAGCAAAATTAAAACGGGTTTTCGGAGAGTATATTTTTAAAAATCTTAAACACGTAGTAAAATCAATTTTTTCTTCTTAAAAACCTATAGCATCAGAGAGCTCGATAGGATACACTCATGCAAAGCACCAACTCAAGAGAAGTCGGGTTTCGTCACATCGGGACAAATATAGAGAAACTACAATTAATTAAAATATATAAATACTACGACTGCTACCATTTAGAACAATTCTTGTCCGCTCATTTCCTTTGTGTTGTAGTACTTGCAAATGGGAAATGTAGCTTAGTGCTATTGAAGCTTAACTACATGAAACGAAGGGCTCCAATGACCTTCGATGTCGACATGAGCCGTAAAGCTCCACAAAAAGAAAAAAAAAACATGAAACGATACGAGGTCGATTGTTAGTAGGTGAGTCGGATAGTTGGGTTCACCAACATTGCCCAAGTAGAGGGGTTAGCAGGAGTAGTGATTAATAGTTCGATTTATTGACACTAGGAGTAGCAGGACGTGGATAAAAAAGGGGGGTTCACTTTTCAGTAGTCACATCTATATAAATTGGGACGTTAAAGTGAAAAGCTACGAACTTTTCTGGCCCCACCGGGGATTGAACCCCGGATGACTCGGTGAGGAGCTAGAGCGCTACCACCTGAGCCACGGAGCCCTGTGCCCTTATTGGACAGTGGCGGATACACGGGGTGGAGGGGGGGGAAGGGGCAGGGATCAGCTAGTGTTCACTGAACATACAAGGATTATTTCCAATTTCTGTGAGTTCAATGAGTTTAAAATTATTCCCCGCGATCGCCCCCTTTCTGACTTGACTTTGCGAAATATATAAAGGAGCGTGGTAATACATTCGTTAAATATTTTTTCTCTTCGTTTGATTCACTATTTGATCTAGAACCCCGCTCCTAGTTAACATCGCCGGGATTTACGTTACTTGTCGCTACTTATCCTTTCCATTGCATTTCGTCCCGTGTGGTAAAGGATTTTTATGTGCAGCGCAATATCATTCTATACAGAAGTGCATTTCAAAAGAACCACGCAAATGCAACGACAAGACTGACAACAACTAAAATAATTCCGCTGCCATAAATGTATTTTATTTCCCCTTTTAATAAAACGCGAGATTCCTCGGAAGACGAAAATATCGGGGAAAGGGGAGGGGGGAGAGAAGTTGACCAAGTTTCGCGCCCCCCACCCAAAAAAAATCACTTGCTGGATCCACCCCTGCTACGTTGATCTACAATTTCTCTTCGTTCCATTAGCGTCGACAAAAATAGAAATTTTACATTAAAAAACCACGGCGATATCTTAATTAGTATGCGATATTCAAGAAAAACATTCCCCTCTAATTCGTACCTAAAGAATAGGAATTTCGACATATCGTAGCTATTCAGTTTCTTCAAAACAATATCAACATACATCAAAATTTGAATCTATATCAAGTTCCATTCCGTTCACGAGGAAGACAAAAACCCTGAAAACATTTCTGCATCATTTATAAATGACTGGGAGCGTAACTCATCAGGGGAAGTGTCCCTTTCGTTTGCAAATAGAATAAGTACGCACGCGAGTTGAATTTCACTCGAACGAATTAGTAGAGTAACAGGACCAAGTAATGCACAGTTTCATACAGACTTATGAGTAGACATCGCACCACACACAGCTAAGTTGAAGCGAGAATTTCTCAAAATTTAATTCCTTACCTTAACTGCCTTATTCTGCCTCTGCAACTCACGACACAAACTCTCCAGCCGACTTCTAGTCAAAACAGCTTTACTATGCTCCGTCTGCAAGCTTTCTTTCTCTCTTTGAATCAACTGGATCCTCTTCTCTGCTTGTTTCAAGGACATCTACAAAATACGTGAAAGCAGAATTACAAAAGTTTGCCAGAAATTAAATGTTACAGTACTCGCAGCGATAGGAAGAGAATGAAGGGGGGGATCGGGAAGATCACGTGAAAGTAGAGGAGCAAATGCCAGTAGAGAGAGATTGCCGACTATTCCTGTGTGTGTAGACACACGTCAGAAGGGTATAAACGAGTTAACGTCTCGATGGTAACCTCTACATCAGCTGATTCGTAGAACCGGAAGTAATTGATAAGACGGACAGAGGGCTTCATGGCTAACCTTTGGCTTGCTTGACACTGCCTGAAGTTAGCTTTTCAACGGTTTAGAAATGTCCTTCGTGAGAGTGCCGTGACATGTCCAGAATGGGTGGAGCTGCACTAGCTCCCACCCGCGCCCCGCAGCAGATATGTGACAACACCTTTGCGCTCTCTCTCCATTGGTTATACATCTCGTTACTTTTCCTTCGCTGCGACGACTGTAGGTGTGAGGTGGAGAGCATCTCGCGGGGTACGACCCCGATTCTCCTTTGACCCATTTAATTTATAACTGATATCACGGCTCTCTCTCCCTCTCTCCCCCCCCAATGAATCGATCCTGCCTACAGAGCTGAATAAAGTTCTGTTTCTTTTCATTCGCAAAGGAACGTAGAAGAGGTAAAAGCGCTAATTAAAAACGTGTCTGAAGTACGAACACATCATAAAATCGTTTGAATACTTTTAATCGTCTCCCTTTTTAGGCAGAAATAGTCGCATTGGAGAATCAAGCAATTCCGACACATTTGTCAGCTACTTAACGAGCGAATTATTCTCCTAAGTGTAACTGTAAAACTTTCTTAAAGCGGACTGGAATGTTAAATACGCACAAATTGTTCTTAACAAATATGAACATTACAATATTATTCCTTTTCACATAAATCGGAACTTGTCCAACTTTGAAACGAATGCAGTTAGTACTAGTATAATTTAGAAAATCTAAAAGTAAAAGCAGTTAGTGAAACGCACGTACATCGAACTCGAGTTAAGAAGATAAATTTGGGAATTTATTAAATTGTTAATGTTTTTTTTGTTTTTTTGTAAATATATCTCAAAAGAAATGTTAGAGAACACTGCTTCCTACGTAGTATCGTGTTCTTACGAACTTATTTTCATACTTTTGAAATTTAATTCACATCAAATGTCTTTTCTTTGCCTTCGAGCGCACTTTTAGTGCATTGCTTGTAATACATAGTATTGTTTTTGCCGTCATTTCTCGTCTGTTTACGGTATCTTCGCGAAGCCATTCGGTCTCTCAATTATTTTCAAATGTTCTGAAAGACTTGAAAACTCATCGACGATGGCACACTCAAAGGATCAACAAGTTCTAATTTGTTATTCCGTCTCCCAGTTTTTAAAAATATTTATATTTATTCTAATACTAGCAAATTACCCGTCGTTGCCCCGAATTCTTTTTACTTTTGAGACCAACGAACCCTCTCTCTCACCGGAAGAAGCCTCGCAGATCGAATTTTCGCTTCCGATGCAAGATACAACTACGGCGGCGCAGTTGCTCCATTTCATTAAAACGCTTATAAAATCTAAACCATTCGTCCAAACTTTACGTTTTAAAGATGTTTTTTATCTTTGTTAAATGCACAAAACACAGAACCCATTAAATTTGACGATTGATTTCATCCTTCTTAAATTTCTCACTTAAATTGAAGTATTTCAACACCTTTTTTTTTCATAAGGTTTTTTCGATAATTTAGGATATTCTTTTTTAGATAGACATACGCTGTCGCAGACTTTAGTAGAACTCTTTTTAGGCGAACAATATTTCCATTCATGGTTGTCACGTATCCCTAATCGTTTAGGCGACGGAAACGAATATACCTCTCTTTTTTCCGATTTCATCGATATTTATGATCAAAATCATTTTCTTCCTTTTTACGCATTTTTTAAATAAAGATTAGCGTAGATCCTGACTATCTTAACTATCTCCTTCCCAAATTTCATCAAGATCGGTTCAGTGGTTTAATCGTGATTAAGTAGCAGACATACACGCTTTCGCATTACGCATTTATATATTAGTATGGATTAGTAAGTAAGTACTAGTATGGAAGTGCGGATATTCCGAGTGTAATGATTAATACTATGCGCGTCGCGTGCTCTTCTCATCCCGTGGCTTCGTGGTGACTTAACTCATTCATGAATGCACAGATACCACAACAAACATAGGTCCTTGAAATTTTTGACAGGACGTTGCATTTGTATTGTGGGGTTCACAATGAAAAGTTTCTTCGAAATGCTGATTTTTTAAATTTAATGTAGGATAAATTCGTTTTTTTCTTCTCATTATTGCTGTATCTCACGAACTCGTTATTTTCGTACGTAAACGGGTCATTTTGGCCTAAACTGAATTATAGCGGATTAAACAGAGACACAACAAAAACTCCCGCGTGCGAAGGCTAGGAGCTGCACAATACTGATTCCCCGTCGCACTAACATAACCCCTTTCTCCTCGCTGTCTTTCAACCTCTCGAGCCTTTATACTTACGTTAGGAATATTTTCCACATACTTTAAGGCATCTGAATGCCTTAGTACGATTTGTGGTACATTGAGTCTACTTTCCAAATGCGTTTTAGAAATTTAAATCCGATTTTCTCTCGAGTTCCCACGTAAGACATAGACATGTAATAGTTAAGTGAGCAACCTAACCTAACACTTCGTATCTTCCACCCACGTAACGTGCGTATTGTTTCTAGAAGAGTTAGAATGCTAGACTTCATTTGCCGAATCAGGAATCTTTTAAACAACGTCTTTTTTGTTTCAAACCGACTTGAACGATCAAGAGTTTCCTAGCACTCTCAAGTCAGCTGAAGCATTTTTCTGGAGTAATGAGAAATTCCGCATTACATTTCCGCTGATTGAGTTCCTCTCCTCGTTCCAGACAGTCTAATTCCGATTCACGCCTAGTAATCCAACATCACTCATTTCATACTAGGCAAAAGGTTATTGCTGCGATATTTTGTACGTTACGCTGCACGTCCTGTCTCTTANACGGGTCTTTTGCCTCTTTCTTCAGTTTCCCTCGACTTATTCCCTCATCCTCAAGAAGCTTTTCTTTTCTATTGACGTGTTCTCATTCCGCATCTCTGACAATTCATACCCTCATCCCGTCTCCACAATACCTCTTCGAGCAGCCATCGTTCAATCCTCATCTCTACCACCTCCAGACTGGATTTTTGTCACGCACTATTTAGCAGGGATAAGATTCTTAAACGTTTCTGGGCAAATATCAGAAATAACGAAGATCTTAGGGAAAACCCCAATGCAATAGGTTTGTCTAACGATAAACCACTGCAAAGAGGAGTGTGTAGGGCATACACTCAGAGCGGTACCGGCCCTTGAAAGCTAAGAGGTTAGCAGGTTCCCCCGAGGAAAAAACCCCGAGCTAGAGAAGACGGGCAGAGTGAGAGGCTTCGTAGACGCTACCTTACGCTCCGAAAAGAGCGTCTGCGTAATCGAGGTTTCAGAGACGCGTGTTAAGCTCAGTTGTATACAACCTCTCCATCATACACTTACGCGGTGGCGGATCTATAGGGGGCCTAAGGGTGCCACCCACCCATTGGACCTGAACTTCCAACAGAACATTGAAAGTGATAAAATGTATTTTAATATGTATTTGCCATTATAAACAAATAATATATTTGATAACTATTTAATTATCTATTTGATGAATTTTATATTAAAATACAAAATCGCTATATTTACAATAATATTTATAAAATTGAGCCCTCCCCCGCTTGAGTACGGTCTACATCCGCAACACCTCTGAAAGCATCCTCTGGTTTCCTTTGATATCACGATTCTGAAGAGGGTCCATTCATAACAACTCCGAACCCGTACGAGAGGGCGCTTGTCGCACGGGTGCGACGTAACTTTCGGGGCGGGACAAGCAAAACTCCATATTCGGTACGCATTCGAGTTCTCCCGATACACTACGCTCTTCTCGTCCCGACGCGAACTGCTGCCGACGCAGGATCGGCATCGGACCACACACCATTTTCCTGTCAGTCGTCAGACGCGATTGTGAGCATTGAAAACGCGGTAATGTATTTCAGTTTTTTTTTT
>NNCF01129345.1:151175-205362 GCA_002313205.1 Laupala kohalensis
ATTACAAACATATTGACATTCTATTAGTTTTATAACTCGCAGCTACCTTTTTATCTTATCTAGGAACTTATGCAAAAAAAATTAAATCCGCCTCTGCCTTACGACCCTTGATCGGAATTGATGGAATACGTCCCTTGCTTGCTTCCGGAGAGTAAATTAGTTTTTTTTTCCTCCACGTGGTCATATGCAGTTTGTAACTGTTTTTTGACAATAAATTTATTATTATTATTATTATCGTCCTCCACGTGGTCATACGCAGTTTGTACTGTTTTTTGACAATAAATTTATTAATATTAATGATTTTACAAGCGTGTTAATGAAATTGTGCAGCCGCGCCGCCGATGCGTCTGGCCTCGGAAGCGAAAATTCTACCAGTGAGAGGGTTCGTTCTCTCGCGAGCAGCTACTCCTCTCCGATGGACGGAGACGTTTTACGAGGGCAATGGCGCGGAATCTGGTCGAAGGTGCTTCTCACGGAACAGCTCCCAGTCGTCCACACGGAATACTTTCCGACGGATTCGGCTTCTCCAGTTACATTCGGGAAATAGAAAGGAAAGTTACGGAATAGGTCCTCAGAGTCTACGTAAGGATGGCCACCGAATCTCGAAAGCCTAGGCCACGCTTATGCCCAGTCGCCCACAAATTGGTTCTTCCCCGTTTGTTGAATCGTGTTGCAATTCAGTCAGACAAAATTCATTTAAAGGTTGGTCTTGGACGAGTAGTAGAGACGCTTCACCATTCGAGGATCGGAAAAGGTGGGGGGTCTTTGACTTGGGGTTGGCTTCGTCGTTCTCCAAAACCTGACGATTATTGCCAATGGTGGACCGGCCGCACTACTTATCCGTGAGCAACTTTGAAACGCATTGGGCCGCTGCTGTAGACACCGCGGTGCGCGAGTGAGGCATAAACGAAACGAATACTTTCGTGAATGTCGGGGTAAGACCCCGAGACGTAGGGCCTACAGTACTCGCCCTCCAGCCCTGGTGAAAACGCTAGTGCAAACCCCAGTCTCATCCGAGTAGTATTCGCGGAGCTGCACACAAAGTGGGGTTCGCATCGGGTTTTCTCGGGGTACTCCCGTTTCCCCTGCCTTTCATTCGGCCCAGGGAAGCGTTAGAGATACATTCTCCTTCCTAACTAAACTATCAATAAGACCGCGGCCCACACTTAAGGTATTATGTGCATTGCGTCGACTGAAGTCAAGTTGCCGACTATTCACGAAACTGGGAAATATTCACCAAAGTAGTTCTCATTAATTAATCATTCAGTCTACTGATTTTTTCAATATTGGACGAGAACAATTATTTTGTAATTTCAAAATTTGATATTTAATTCAGTCTGCCGTTTGACTCCTCCTTTGACAAGAATCGCATCGTTTTCAGTCACGATACAGCTGCCATTTCCGTTAGAACAGTATTTTCCAGTTTTTGGTGAATTGTAATTGAAAATGCCCCCTAAGGTTTGAAAATCTTAAACGTCATTGCATTCCTTTTTCCATTTGCTATATTTTTATAGGGTTTTTTTTCGCTGTGTTAAGCTGGTACTTTTGCCAGAATATCCAAAAAACGATGAGCCCGCGAAAGTTTTTCCATATAAGCTCATAGTAATTGAAAGTCAAATAATTCAAAATTTTGCGCCATAAGGGTATGAAAATTCATCGCCACTCGGTAGAGAATGGTTCAAACTATCATTTGAAACATTTTTGGGGGGTACTTAAGCCTAGTCGCTTTGACGTACATAATACCTTAATAACTTAACACCTTAACTCTACCATACGGGCTTCCAGTTCTTCTAACCTTCCTTTCCACCTTTGTTTATATACCGTACCGGGATCATGAAAGATATTAGCAGCTAACACCAATAAAAATCGATCAGTACGTTCCCACATCACAGCAATGTTCCCATATGAGAAGTCTTGTGTAATAACGAAGTCGACAGATGCTCCGTAATAGGATAAATAAACCTGAAATCACCTACCAGGAATTATTACGTATATTTAATTAACAGTCTTCTTTATTAGGATTTTTAGGAATTATCGAGCTAGAACGATATATTATCAATTTTAGAATGGCTAAATACTGAATCTGAAATGTAACGTCGTACCCCATCAGTAATTTTGAACACTTTCGCATTACAAAAACGAGTTATTCATCGTAAATCGGACGATAATTTTTATTCACTTTTTATCGCTCTATTTTACTTCGACTACTCAACTTGATGAAGGTAAAACTCACGAAGACTCACACACATGTAACATACGCAGAAGATTCAAGGGATACGGGGCGGAAAGTATGTTTTCCAACTTTCATTGCAAACAGAAAATGGCAATTAATTGTAAAATCGTTGGCGACGCGATCGACGAAGTCTGATTTTTTTTCTCTTTTTCACCAACATAGATCTACATTTATTCGACATTATTTCTATCTCCCCTTATTTCAGTTATTTAGATTGTTTTGAAATGGGCCATTGCCCTTGGGCCGTTGATCGGAATTGATGGGATGGTCCCTTGCTTGTTTCCGGAGAGTAACTTAGTTTATTGTCCTCCGCGTGCTCATACGCAGTCTGTACTGTTTTTTGACAAATTAATTATTTATTATTAGCTGTATATCAAGTACATAGTTCAGGAAAACCCTCCGCGAATCCAAGGTTGTCGCCCTCCTCTAATCCGACCCTCGAAGATGCAACAATGTAACTTAATAATATGACCGCGAAGAGGATGTAGAGGCTTGGGGCAGATTATGGATTTTGGGCCCCCTCCCCTCTTCTTCGAAATCTTCCATCCCTCCCCCAATCAAGCCAAAATATAATTAATAAATGTTCGGAAACAGCTCAATTTGTAAACGTTACATGAACAATACTCTGTAAAATAGATAGATACTTCATGAACGTACGAAAAGACAATATGTAAATACAGCACAGTTTAAGTACACCATACAAACTAATTTAGTTGCAGAAATTTAACAACAGTGACAATTTTCGAGGGGCCATTCCTCCAGGCCAAACACCATGACAAATTAGTTATACTTGAACTGATTTTAAAAAAATTAATTTCACATTAAAAATATTATTTATGTTGGTATCACTTTGAGGTCCCTCTAACGGCCCCGTTTCATGGATTCCGGGGTAAACTCCTCCTCCAATGCCGCCATAACTTCAAAATGGAGACAGAAAATTCATACCAACGCGACACCTTCACAAACTTTATTCACTTGGCTGAATCCATCATTTACATGTTTCTCATGTGTAAATTATACGAGGTCTATTTTCGGTAATAAGTCATCAATTTAATAAAAAAACATCAAATGTCTACAGAGAATTACAGTAAATCCAGGAAGCAAAAAATTTGGGGTAGTATTAAGTCTTAGAACTTATAAAAGTTAATTTAAAAAAAAGAGAAAATTAATTGCTTTACCTCTAAAATCAGTGGTGAGAATCAATTTGAAATGAAACTGTTAGAAAAATAGTAAAAAGTTTGGGGCAGTAAAAAAAATGCTAAGTACAACTTTCAGCTTATTGTCCTCCACATGGCCATAAAAAGTATTTTAGAGCATTTGTATTTCGTCAAAAAATTGGAATTTATATGAATTTTCACTAAAAATCTGTGAAAACTACAACGCTAATTTTAAGAAGCACGTTACAAATAAAAAACAGAGAGAGAGAAACAAATCTAAAAGTAATCTCTCAGTAAAAATTAACACTATCCAGTGCAATGTGCGATAACAGTGGGAACGACATATTACGTCCTTGAACATGTTCAACTCCAATGTTTTCTTGTCCCTCCCCATACATTATAAAATTAAACCCTACAAGAACTCAACCAACATATTATTTCCCAAAGTATACAAGTCGATTTGAACTACTGAGTAAAAGTATTCAAATATTATGTAATTAAAATGATACAAAACATAATATATCTTCAAAAAACACTGAAAAAATGAGAAAAAAAACAACACAAATTTGATGTGAAGAGAAAACACATTATAGAATGTAAGGGAAGTTTATACCCAATCATTTAAAGACGACGTTACACCCATCATTGAGAAAAACCTTAGGAAGATTGTCTTACATTTTTGGCAGTAAAAATACTAAAAATGTCATACTTAGCTGACGTAAGTAAGACAGTGTACATTCCTGTAAATATACATCCTCAATTCTGACCTGTCATCAGCTTTCATTACCGATCCCCAAGCAACACATTAGACTCAATTTAATATAATCTACTCACCTTTTTACACAAAGAAATCTTGTATCACCAAGTAATTTTTTATTGTGAGTTAAAGAAATTTAATCTGTTCAGTACATTTATGATGGTGTAAATAAAAATTTTCTAATAATATATTTAATCAAAAAGTTTGAAATTTCACTTAGTTTACACAAAACCTTTCTAAATTTAGTTAACAAATTTTGATATAACAGCCATTTCAGTCGAGGAAGGATATTGAAATTATAAATAAAATTTTAACACAGCTATGATAATGTAAATATAGAAATCCCATTTTCATATGATTATACCATAATATAGTTTTCTGACAAACTTATATTCAAGTGTGAACTGCTATTCTGAAAAAACCTAAGCCAATTAGATGTACTATTTGCAATTAACACCAATACCAATTACTTAAGACAATTTGACAAGTTTAGACAATGTAAATTGAGTAAGTAGCAAATATTTGATAAAATACATATGCACTCAAAAAATTAGAATCATCTTCAAAACATGGTAAATATCTAAATAATACCGGTGTGTCTTACTTCTTGAGCTCTCTCGGAAGTCTGGTCTAAATAAGAAACTCAAAGCATAGAAACTAAGAATAATAGTATCATTTCAAGAGAATACCGTTAATAAAATATCTGAATTAATTTTCACGGTTTCATGGGACTCTTCCATGTAAGAAACCGCTTTTCTAGTAAATTGAGGTGAGCAGTGTCTTAAATTGTACCTCTATAACAGATCATTTCATACAATCTTTGTTGTTGTTTTTCAAATAGTAGTTTGATGTGAAGAAACTTTTCAGATGTTGATAATTTCAAGTGATCTAGTATTTCATCAAACCTGTTGCGAACAATATTCTTGGGCACTGCTTATACACAAAACTACATTACTATTAATGCACTGAACCTAAGTAAAAATAATGAACCTATAAATTGTTCAACATAAAGGTTATGATGCATCTGAAGGCAAGTTTGAAAAAACATCATGCACTAGCAAACCATTTTCAAAAATGAACATGAGAAAATGTATTATCAGAAGCAAGCTTACTTGTAATTTTCTATTTTCATCAATGATTTCTGCATATTTTTTACACATAGCAGCAAGCTTTTCTTCAGTGGAATCTAAGCTATTCAAAGCCTTTAGAACTTGATCTATACTCTTTCTGTTTTTTTCCTCTTTACTACACTTTTTTGATGTTGTTTCATCCTACACATAAATGTTGACAAAATGATTAAAGAGCACAAAGAATGAAAGCTTCAGAAAATTTTATTTTGAAAATTCCTTACATTAACAAGTAGAGCAATTCCACTATCTTTCTCCATAGTGATATCCAACACCACCTGTCAAAGAACAACGTTAAATAGATAATAAATCAAATATCCCAAGTCAGCAAGCACGCAACAACATCGCAAAAGCAACCCCAATTCTAGAAATATATAACCTATATAGATGCGGAACTTGCCTTAAAATAGAATGAAAGGAAGGAGTAAAAACGTCACAACGTGTTAATTCCCTGCGCACAAAATATTACGAGTAAACAACGTAGAATAGAAAATTTACAAGCACCGCAACATAATCGCTGTAAGGTCACTTCAACGCAATAATGCAGAACAACGCACAGTGCTTCTCAGGTTCGAAATAAGATGCTTATATTTAACGAAGCACTGCCTGCACACTACTCCTACTACTATTATTCTAATACGCCAACAACGCCGAGTAGAGAATAGCGTCCAATCAGGTGAGAGTCAAAGAGAATAGATATGTAAACATACTCTAATCTTCGTGGCAATCGAAACATTTACGACCATTTACGACCGTCGCTTCTTTTCCCTTATAAATGAACTTGAAAATTCAAATTTTAATATAGAGAGGACAGTTTTTATCAAACTTTAAATCACGACGCGAATCGCATTTCCTTATTTTATACGACCAGTACCTATTTAAAATAATTTTAAAATTTGTATTATTTACTTAATTTTTTTTTTTTTTTGGTACAGGTCTTGATGAAACTTGGCAAGGATATGGGTTAGATGTCCAAGACGAGCATAGGCTAACTTTTATTTTTTAATGTTTAAAAAAGAAAGAAAATGATTTTGACGACAAATGTATATGAAATCGGGAACAAAGAGAGGTATATTTGCTTATGCCGCCTAAACGGTTCCAGATAGGTGAGAATATATATGCCATTGTTCTCCTCAAAGACTTCTACAAAAATGTCTGGGACAACATATGTCTATCTACAAAGGTTATCCTAAATTATCGAAAAACCGCTGTCAAAAATAGAAGTGTTAAAATATGTCAATTTAAGATGAAAAAATCAATCATTATCAAATTTCATGGGTTCTTTGTTTTGTCCACTTAGCAAAGATAAAAAAATCATCTTTAAATAGTAAAATTCGGATGGATATTTAGACTTTTTTATGAAATGGTACAGTCGCTTTGCAACTGTTGTCTTGCCTCGGAACCGAAAAATTTGACCGAGGCGCGGCTTTCGGCGTATGGATTCCTTGTAGCTGAGATGCTGTCTTGAGCCACAACTGCGGTTGGGGAAGGAAAGAAGGAAGGAGTCATAGCAACCCCATGGGTGGATTGGGAAGGGAGGGTCATGTAAAAATATTTCAATCAAATAAACGGGTTTAATCCATATATTTCAGGACTTTTTAGATAAAGTGACACGATGCCGTTTAAGTACAATGTCGGCAGATATGAGGGTTACATACCCCTAACTAAGGGTGAAAAGGTGAGCTAGGCTGATTGGTGACGTTTTGATTGATTTGTGTCTCTCACGACAACTTAACGTTGGTTACTCAAAGGTGGTTTTGCCCAAGAACTTATTTATTCTTGGTGCTGGAGGTGAGAGTCAAAATGGTGTATAAAATCAAGTTTTGTATTATTATGAATTTGTAAAATTAGGATACTATACATATGTTTTTTTTAACCAGTAAGTAAAAGTCTTTTCATCTTACAATATAAATAGCTTTTATTTTTTATTAAGTAAAAGAAGATTGGTTCAAGGAAAACCCCGGGCTATCATGATTGGAATTTAAAAAAGGAAAAGTAGCTTTATTTTCTTCAATAAACATTAAGTTTTTGAACTACCGTGGTGTAAAACTTATTCGTATCATTTCAATTGTAATTCCTAATAAATGCCACTGAAGAGGTTGTTTCCAAATAATAACTTTTGAGGAACTTATAAGTTCACAGTAATAATCCGCCAGTCGCCATTTCAGAAGATCTTCCGAAATAAAATTCATAAAAACAAGATCTTTTGTAATTTTGTGATTGTTAGCTTAAGTGATTGAATTTATTGCTTTATAGCATTTAGCTAATTCTTCTATTTTCGAAACTATTGTAATCAAAACCTAGTCACATACGTAAGTGGTTAAACTTTTTGCATGTTTCTTTGATTTTCGTCTTTTTCATAATGACACGAACTGTTCGATTTCGAGTTTTGAACATCAATATCATAAAACATACAGTTCAGTACGGGGTTCATAAATATAAAATATCGTTTTCAGACAAATTCGATCTTTCGAAGGGGAGGAGTGCAACAAAAATTCTTGCGTAAGATGGTTGATGGGGAGCAAGATTTCCAATTTCAAAATTATTTCCGACATGGGCAAGCATTGGTTATTCCAATGCCATAACGACTCTGGTGCAGTGTGTACCTATTACCCTACACCCCGCGTAGATCTATGACAATAGAATGATACAGAACCAGAAATACTGGAATAAAATGTAATTGTAACGATGTATTTTTTAGTTATTGTCTTTGAAGAATGTAGGCTATTGTCCAGAATGAGAAGAGAGGGATATAAAAAATCTTGTCTAAGATGGAGATGGGGTTGCTCAAATTCTTATGCTGTCTTAAATGGGGGTGGGAGATTCCGATTTTTATGCTCACGCAATACTTCAATGACCCCAGGAAAGATATATTTATCGTGTTGGGAATCTCTTAGATTGCGGTGAACCTCACCGCCNTTTATGGATTCAAATCTGTGATACTTTCAATTTCAAATAAAGAACTATAAAAAGACACGCACCAGAAGTCCGATTGTTATTATTATACCGATTTGAAAATAGTTTTCTTAGCTAACAATGGAAAAATAATTAATTAGTTGTTGCGTTTAGGCAACCTTTATTTGAACTACGCCAACGTTTCGATAACGAACGTTATCTTCATGATGATGATGATAATAATAATATTTTATTGAACCACATAGATCATTACAATGATGTATGGCGAGTCATATAGTACTAACAATAATATTTTCATATAAGAATAACAACATTATAATAATTTTGATACATTTAACCATATTCATTTAACTTAGGCTAAGTAGAAGTTAACATAAAATACACTTATTTTCTACTATTACAGAATATTAACATTTATTTAGGCTAGGGTTATATATCTATGGTAGAAATTCTATTATTTTACTTTTATTTTATTAATTTATGTCGAGGTCTATATTTATGCTAAAACAGTGTAATTTAATGTTGTTAGATCTTTTCCCGCATCATGGGTCCCCTTCTGCACCTTTGTTCTAATGATTATCTGCAACAGATTGTATGTCATACATTAGTTATTGCCATTGAGGAGAGGAATTCTTGTACACTGTAGTAGAGTTTCTGTTGTAAGAATTGTTTGAGTTTTGTTTTGAATGGGTTCAGTGTATTGATGTTTTTTAGGTTTAGTGGTAACGCATTATATAGCAGTATACCTGCATTATGAGTGCTTTTTACAATAATACAACTCCAACAAACGCAAGAACTAATTAATTATAATTATAATAGCAACGAATAGCCCGATCATTGAAACAATGGAAAACTTTGACCGCCCCCTCGGATGTTATAGTGTTTGGTTTGGGGGACGCGATCTAATTTCAAGTCCGTAACGTTCTTAGTGCAGCGCGTAGGATATTTTCTAAGGTATATGTGGCGATAATCGCTGTATCTTTATGTGCTTATGAAAATTGTCTGCATCTTTAATAATATTTTTATACCTTTAAGCACATGTGTTTTTGTGTTTTAGTAGGCCAAAATCTTCGTTTTTTTTCTGTCACTGTCTACTGTCTCAACAGTCAAACGATATGAGACATTGAAGGAAAAAGGAACTTTTTTTCTTGTACCATGAGGGATCGGCATGAGATCACGTTAACCATGAGCTAGTAATTAATACTGTTATCATCATTATTGTTGTTTCTATTGAAGTTACTACTAATTCTACAGGAAAGGAGATTTATTTAGAAATAACTATTTGCTTTCAAGTTTAATATTAACGCAATGACTCACATCTATTACTCAGTGCTTTAATTGTTTACGAGTATAAACCTATGTAATCAAGTACAACTCTTTTTTCCTGAATACGTAAACGAGCATTTCCGCTTAGTTACATATACACGCTTGCAAGATTATTTGTTTGGAGAGAAACTATTTTTTCATATGAAATAATGAAGTAAAATCTTTTCTGTATTTCCTAAAATATAATTTGTATAAGAAGTATCAAGTATTGGTTATCGACCATGAGTAAGAAAACTACTAATGGAGTATGATTCATCGATATAATAACGTATATAAAACAATTAATAAAAATCTCTTTCAGAATCCCCCATCCTGGCCCGGATTTTTCTCCGTTTTTCCTTCGTGTAGAGGCGGATTTCTTATACAGGTTCTCTAGGCTTTGTCTAGGGGCGTGTTTATTGTAACAATAAATCGTGAATTTAGTGTTTTTTCAATTCTTATGATTTTTAAACACTATACTCAGAATAATCTATAGTTCGATAATATGTAAATTTACAAACATATTTGCGTTAAATTACAAACATATTGACATTATATATGTATTATAACTCGCAGTTAACTTTTTATCTTATCTAGGAACTTTTGCTGATTTCTTTTGAATCCGCCTCTGCCTTAGGACCCTTGATCGGAATTGATGGAATACGTCCCTTGCTTGCTTCCGGAGAGTAAATTAGTTTATGGTCCTCCACGTGGTCATACGCAGTTTGTACTGCTTTTTTGACAATACATTTATTAAAATTTATTATTATTATTATTGAATCCGCAGTAATTAACGACTTACGCCAGCGCTGTCCAAGTAGAGGCCCGAGAAACGTTTTTACCGGCCACCAAGTTAAAGTACTTTTTACATCCAATTTTTTTATCCACCGTTGCGGTCACTATGAGTTAAAAAATTTACGCTACCAGAATTAATATTTCGCGTGGCATGTCTGGTGTCAGAAAAAGGAAATTGTGTTTGGAAATATCACATCATACCACACGACAAAAAAATTAAAAAATAAGAAATATATTATTTACTTTTTCCAACTTGAAATAATATATATTTGTTGATGAGAATCAAAATATATCTGTGCAGATAAATAAATATGACCCAATTGATTTCCTCTCGGGCTAATTTAGCCAAAACCCATCCCGAGGCAGCCCTATTGATCGGAAATGTTGAGAAGATGGCCTGCGAATAAAAAATAGTTGGACAGCGAATTGCATGAAATAATTAAAGTCTGAAAAGGAAAAGAATAATTTCTCGAAATATTCACAACCAGCTATAATGGAGTAGTTCCTTCAATAATCTCAAGAATAATTGGAGAAAATTATGCTGTACAAGCAATTCTATGCAAGCTACATAAAGAATTCTAACACACGTAGAAAGTCCACAGATTTCATGTTCTGTTCATTTCGTAACAGCAGAGCCAGGCGCATAAAGTTTGATTGACATTTTTAAATCTATAAATATTCTTCAATGAATATAATGTTTCGAAATCAATGAGACAGGATAAGAAATAAAACACATTTATGATAGTTGTGAACAATATTTTCGCAAAACAATACACATTCTGATTAGTTCGTGATATAGCATTGTATTGTTCGTTTGCTTTTAATTCATTTAATTTAATTGACTCTGATGGTAGTATTCCCAATTTGGGGTATCGTCCCAGCTGATGGGGTTGCGACCCAGCAAGTTTGAATGCCAGGGTTATCTCCCAGGCATCGATAAGAATGTGCAGTCGATGTTATCCGCATTACAGTGCTTTCTTAAAGGGGTGATTTCATACAGGGAATGACATGTGATGGTGGGCGCCAAAGTATGGAGAGCGCTGAAAGATGGGGGCGCCAAAAAATTGTTTTATTTTAAATATACATCACTCTCTTCAACCACCGAAATAAAAAATGTTTAAATATTATTTACTCTTTAAGAAGTAAATTCGAGTGGTCATTTACGATAAAAGAAATGTACCGTATTTTGTGGTCGCGAATGTTCCGAACTTCATTACAATTGAGATGTTTAGTGACATTTCGCTAAAAGTTTCTTTGCAAGTCGTTGGATTGGGTTCCGCGGTCATTTCCTTAATTACTTTGCCTCTTGAAGAGAGTGACAAAACCCCGCCTCCTGGACAAACTGGTTTCGTCGATTTTCGCAAATTAAGACCATGTAGAGTCGAACAAAGCTTGCCTTTGACGAAGAAAATTATTCTTCAAACCCCAAAAACAAGTATCCTTTGTATAAAGTATTGATCAATATCTCTATTTGAATGTTTGTCTTTTTCTCGCCGACTGACTGCGTTCGATACATTTTAAAGATATGCTCTACAAACACAGACTGAACCCTATTTTGATGCACGCTCCTAATATATTACTTGATTAAATTGAACGGTTAAATATTCTTTTTGTAAAGCATATGTCCCAGAATGTTTGAAATATTTCTATAGTTTTCCATATCATTCTACCGCACAAAAATGAACACATGTCATGCATGGAAATGTTCCTCCTCCCCATCTCCAGCGTGGGACGCAGTTGAGTCTTGGTCTTCTCGCTCGGAGAAACCAAGAGGGGAAGTTGACCGAGGGACCCAACTCAACTCTGCCCTTCTGGTCAGGAAAAACTGTCGAGGGATTAACTGAGACGCAAACGAAGGGAAGGATGACNGCAGGACCCAATCGAGGGCTCTTGTGCTACAAGATCTGTTATGTGCGTACATTCTTACGTGTATAAAGAGGAAAGTATTTAATTGGTAATTTATTATATATGGTATTCTACTGATAAATCTGGAACTTCCCGGCGGGGGGTGAGTGCCAATGACTAAGCTTGCCCCCTCTGAAAATGAATGTAGTTCCATCCCTGATTTTTTAGTTTCAAAATGGTGCAGTGTTTCGGATATAACCACCGAAGTCTATTCTTATTCTTTTCGTTTTTTCGGGAACTTGTGTTGATTTTTCACGTTTCTTTGCATCGGGACAGTGAAACAGCTATACTCTTCAACTGGTGTTTTTCTCATTCTCCAGTTTTACTCAATCATTCAACATTATTGTAATATTTCCCTTATGGCGTATTATAAAATAAAATTAGACAGATCGTAACTGTCTTCACCTTAACAACTCTTTAGAGTTGCTGTTTCTGTCCACGAATTTCAGAGTAATTTTCCTAACAAGAAAATTTTAAATATACGGATGTACTTTCTGTAGAGGTAGAATTCAAATTACATTGCGCAGTTAAAACGAAAATCATTTCATTTTCTTTCACGTCTCATTTCATTTTCGCTAATTGAAATGTAACTCTTTCTACAATTTAGTGAAATATTTTATAATATTGCGTCATAGCACTACAGATTGCCTTTCTCTTTTGGCTTTTATCACGAAGACACACGGAGCCGATAATAAAAATCAGACTGATAAGAGGAACTTCGCGTTGGACGCTGTGTTCCCGAAAATAATTGTTTGTTGTTCGAACGGGAAACGATCTCAGAATCTAAGGTGATTGACTTGAGATGCTTATAACATCATGCGGTATGTTGCAATCTTGTGAAAGATTTCCCCGGCGTAAATATTCTCAAAAGAACATCGGTAGCAAAATCCGTCGCCTGGGTTACAACGATTGTTTACACACAGAGTTGAAATAAAACACACACAAAAACTTTCTTGCTTTCTATACGATTTAGGGAAAATTAATATGTTCCGTTGATGTAACAACACGTGAATCTGTATTTTCGCTTCAATTTTGTGGCTTATTTTAAAATGTTTCGTTGCCGGTCTTTATTATGTATACTTTTTTCTAAATCTGTTTAAAACGCGGAATTATAAGTATTACTAATTGTTCAATACCTTCAACGTTCGGTAAGTGAAGAAATACATCGAAACTTTTTTATTAGGGTATAATTCATCATGTTCGGCCATGAACCGCAGATGCTATTTGTTGTTGCATATTATTAATACTTACAACTTCATTCCTAATGTGTTACTAGGTTACTATCTTATTTATATAAACATTCAATAAAGGCCCAAATTCTGGCTAAACGATAAATTTAGTCACTGTCTATGAAAGGTCAGTAAAGATTAAAACTTCATATATCTTATGAATCCCATGTAAGTAGCAATTTTGTAGTTTTAAATAAGATACATAATTTTCTCATAATATAACCATGTACATTAACTCTACCCCTCCATATTTATATTTGCAGTAGCATATAAAACGTAATCTAGTGATAAAATTATATTAAACATTTTACAATACTGCATTGTGAACGGTTTATATTGGCCAGAATTCGTCTGTACATAACTGTCTCAACAGTTTGGGAACTGGAGAAGGAGTACATCAGCTCTTTCATACACGACATGAAATAGTAGACACAGACAAACATATGGACGTCGTATTTGATGCCTCCTGTGACTCAGGGACCAATAGCGTCGTGCCTCGGGAACAGATGCGAAACCCCCTGCAGCGAGTAGCTGTCATTGCCTGCACAATCAAAGCAGGATTCATCGTGTTGGCCATTTGCAGTTACACCATATCACTTTCTCCGCGAGAAGAATACTCCGCCATCACAGAAAGTTCCAATGTTCCTTTTTGAGTTTTAGATCCCATCTTCACAAAAATTGCGTCATATTTTTTCGTGTTTTAAATTCTTTTTGTGCAGATTTTTCACGTAGTTTCCACGGGATTACTGAAATTACCCCTCAAAACATTTTTCAAAGTTTTAAAGTCTAATGACTACGTAATATTTAAAACTGAAAATAAAGAAGATCCTCTACGCATCTACTACTTGTTATTGTCTTGTTTAGAGGGGAAGAGACGACATAATATTCACCTTACAAAATCTTATGTATAGGTCTTGAAAATGGGTTATCTCCGCCAACGATAAAGTTCACGAAGTTTCACATTTTCATTCATAATAATGTACTTAGTGATTTCGGTAAATTTGAATTCCCGATGATATCCGTGTACTTTGTTAATCACGATAACTCCTAACCCGCACCAAAATACACGACAAACAACATACATTACTGATGTATCAAATTGGAAATTATTACGTTATCACTCATTTCTCTTCTGGAGGTTTTTACTTTTCCAAAGTCGCGACGCAAAAAAACAAGTAGAATATTCTTTGGAATCTATGAAACACGTAAAAACCATCATTGAAAAAGTTCAAAACATTCCTAGACTAGGAAATGAAACAATATTCCATACTTATATTGTAGTATTTGTAAATTGGGGGAAATGAAGCTTAATGCTATTGAAGTTTATCTACATGAGTATTATCTACGTTCACTGGGTTTAGCAACAACTTGACCCACGTGGAGGGGTTAGTAGAAGTGGTTAGTAATAGTTAGAGTTACTGATACTAGAAAAAGCTGGATAGAGGAAGGAAGGTTTTTCTTTTCAGTAGTCACAGCTATATGAACTGGGACATTCATGTGAAAAGCTAACAAATTTTTCTGGCCCCACCGGGAATTGAACCCGGGATGACTTGGTGATGAGCGAGAACACCATCGGGGAATAAGATGATGGAATAATAATGATAACCATTTATATTGCAATGGAATTTATTTACAAAAAACGTTGAAGCTAAAAGTAATGGAGAAGTTTGTCTAATTGTGGCTTTCGGACAACACAACATGGATGTCATTGAAGCCCTTGCAGGTGGGGAAAACATGCAGTTTCGCGCCACAGGGAAGAGCCGACGTCTCTTCCGAGCCCACCCGGGACGACTTGGTGAATAGCAAGGACGCTGCCACCTGGGCCACCGGAGGGGCAGAGGGTAATCGGAGTGCGCTAGTGTAGAGAATACACAAAACTAAGACATAGTACGTGTTATTGCTGTTTTCCTGTATTTTACTCTTTACGTATCTTCCGGAATGTCCCGAATTAATCAGACCAGGTGGTCACCCAGAAGAGGGCAAGAATGGACAAGCGGTCGGGAGGGGAAGCTGTCCGGAAGTAAACCTGAAAGACCGCCCCTTCTCTCCTTCAGCAACTTTCATCATCACAGGGGTCCCGATCTTTTCTTCACGTTTAGTGTTTCCGTCTGGCTGCCATGTTCTCGGTTACTACACCTCACATTCTGTTTGCACAGAAGGAAAATAAAAATAAACATTCCCCTCGAAAAAATTATGATATAGATGAAAATTTGTAGGCGCATTTAAATCATTTCAATTGAAGTATCACAAGATAACATGCTATTGACTCTCCTGTCCTGACCGTTGGTTTCCCGTGGTTCCCAACGGTGCTCATTTAATCGGTAGTTGCAGCATACTTAAAATATATTTTTCAACTAAATAAAATAATATTAAAGATGCATTAAAGGATGCTAAATAATAGAAATAATAATATTACGATACAAATCACAAGTAAATAAAATTACAATCATTTTAAGTTCAAAACAAAGATTTCCAAAAATTAAAACTGCAACTATCCGTTCAATGACAGTGGAAATCAGGGCATTGTATGCACAGCCCACGGCTCTACTTAAGGGGAATTTTACAGGCGTACAGGCAACAAAAAGCTTCACCACACATTTGTACATAAATAATATTTGTAAATAAAGCGCCCTATTGAAATGAAAAAAATGCTATTGACTCGTGATAAGAACATTCAACTCTGACGGAATTTTTCCAAGCCTGAATATCTTTTTTGATCTGGATGTGAATCTGTCGGAGTGAAAAGTGTTGGATATTACGGGGGAGGCTACTTTGACGGTGCTTCCTCCAACATTTTTGGGAAAACAATACATATGATTGGTTTGGTGAGGTGCTTAAGTCGAAACGAGTTTATACTGAACGTAGCAGTATGTAGATTTATTTAGCAGAAAAACGTTTGCTAGATAGAAAACACAAGGCCCTTTTCGATTCAATTTTAGCAACTGAAAACTAATTATTAAAAAAACATACAAACTGTGCTATCTGGTTAATTATCCAATTTAGAGGATACACTCATGAAATGAAATGCGTTGCGGATATCATATTGCAATTCCACAAGAAGAACAATGAAGTAGCGGTCTACCATGTAATATGAAGTGTAGCAGAGATTTCAGTAGTTGACTTTTTTCTACCCCCCCCCCATATCCCCCGAGACTCCTGAATTGTCTATAAAAAAAATTACTCGGCCTCCCCCACTGCCCCGGTTCCCAATTCCCAATCGCCGCTTCTGAGAGTGAAGTCTGGCGATGTCTGTTATTCAGCATGTAGAGATGGCATAATAATAATAATAACAATAAATTTATTGTCAAAAAACAGTGCAAACTGCGTATAACCACTTGGAGGACAATAAACTAATTTACTCTCTGGAAGCAAGCAAGGGACCACCCCATCAGTTCCGATCAAGGGCCCAAAGGCAGAGGCGGATTCAAAAAATTTCAGCAAAAGTTCCTAGATAAGATAAAAGGTTAGCTGCGAGTTATAATACATATATAATGTCAATATGTTTGTAATTTAACGCAAATATGTTAAAACCAGGAGGATGCAACACAAAGATAAGGATTCAAGATGAGTATCAATTCTTTCCAAATATGCCATTTCCATATTCTGTATCAATATTAAATATTCTATACCTTAGAAGCCGATGGAGGATGGGTTTTTTTTTCTTACAATACTCTACGAAATTGATTTTCTGTACTATAAGGAAATTGCGCTACGTCATTATTGTAACAAACGCTGCAAATCCATTTCACACGCTTCCTCACGTACATTTCTCAGTTTTCACAACATAACACAAAATAAATATATAAGGAAAGATATTTTTGTACAAGTTCAAGAAAATTTGAGTTTTGCTTCTTTTTCGTGACACCGCATATTATTCAAAGAAAACATATTGAGAAAGAAAACATTTTTACAACCATGCCTGAAATTCCATTTCCTTTTTCAGCCTGAAAATCGTTTAGTTTGCGAACGACCACATAAACAGTCTTCTCGTGTAGATTTCTGTAGACGCTACGAAGGACTAGAGCGCACGAAAGGAAAATTACTAATTACAATTTTATGCGGGCTTTGAGCGAGTAGATGAAAGGTATTGTTGTTCAGAAGAAAATTCAACGAAGTATGTTGAAAGACGGTGTCTCATAAATATAGTAAAATATATGTTAAATAGTTGCTACACATCGTGTTTGTGTTAGGTCTCCCACGTGTATTAACGGTAGTAATATATTTTATTGAAGTTTTCCAAAACTTTATCCCACTGTTTACGACGTTAAACTTAATGAATGATTTTCAAACCAATGAAAATTTATTATACAGCACGCATCTAATCCAAAATTTTAACAATTATCACTCACGCAGACATAAATAAAAAGAAAAATTTTTGTCAAGAAAGCAGTTACAACTGCGCATGATCACGTGGACGACATCACACACAATGACGAAATACGGTACATTCTAATTTAGCGTTCTGAGCAGAAAATGAAAATTAGAGCTGTTTCAGAAGTCCGAAATGTTTTCTGAAAAGTACTTTAGCGTTATATAGTGTTGAGATTCAGACTGAAATTGTAAAAATTATAGAGCACGTACAACATACGTAAATACTGACTAAATCATCCCATCCTGGCCCGGGTTTTTCTCCGTTTTTCATTCGGGCAGAGGCGGATTTCTTATACAAGTTCTCTAGGCTATGTCTAGGGGCGTGTTTATTGTAACAATAAATCGTGAATTTAGTGTTTTTTCAACTCTTATGATTTTTAAACACTATACTCAGAATAATCTATAGTTCGATAATAACTTGTACATGTAAATTTACAAACATATTGACATTATATGTGTATTATAACTCGCAGCTAACTGTTTATCTTATCTAGGAACTTATGGAGAAAAAAAATTTGAATCCGCCTCTGCCTTAGGGCCCCCGATCGGAATTGATGGGATGGTCCCTTGCTTGCTTCCGGAGAGTAAATTAGTTTATTGTCCTCCACGTGGTCATACGCAGTTTGTACTGTTTTTTTGACAATAAATTTATTATTAAATACTCTAAAAAGACAGAACTCTAAAAATAACTTTTTCATTATCAGGTATCTCGAAAACTTATATTTTAGTCAAAATCACACTTTTGAAATATTCACGACTTTAACAATTGGTATACGAGAAAGTACAAAATATATAGAATATCTTAGAAACACATGATGAGCACATAAATATAGAAGTGGCAATTAATTGTACTTCCTCTTTATCGAAATTCAGTAAGAGTTCGAAAAAGGCCGCCATCGGGACAGAAGTGAACTCCGAGCGAATGAAAGAAGAGTCGTTATGGAGTATTGATTATATGCGGATCCTTCACCACAGAGTCCAGTTCGGTAAAAGTCGATATTTAAATACGAGATTTGCATTCGAAAATGACTAGAAATGATTATTTTTATTTGGGTACCAAATTGACAAATTCTTCAAAGAGATTTTTTTTATGAGGTTATAGGGAGTGCCAACATGAAGATTAGGTCCCTTCTTCAAAGAGAAATGTTTCATTAAAAATATATATAAATTCTATTGTCAAAAACGCAGTTGTACAAACTGCGTGTGACCACGTGGAGGACAATAACGTAATTTACTCTCCGGAAGCGAGCAAGGGACTATCCCATCAATTCCGATCAAGGGCTCTAAGGCAAGGGGGGATTTAACATTTCAGCTTTACACTCCTAACAAGAATGGAAGTAGTTATCTACGTGTCATAATATCATTATTACACCAGTGTGTATTATTATTATTATTATTATTATATAAAAGATTATTCGGAAAACATTGCTTACAAATTAGAACTATTAAAATAACTCTAATAACAAAGCAACATTGGGAATGTTGAGCAAAATTTCAACTTTCCCTTAAATAATAATTAATGGAATTTGAAGAATTAATCATTTATTACAAAAAATGTTGAAATATGTCGACTATCTCGTATTGACGGAAGTTATTTTTGTATCGAAACATATTCAAACTTATAATATGTGAGGCCTTCTTTATAATGTTGACAGATATATGTTTCATTATTCGTTATTTTTGATGCGGGGACATGAGAAAGAGTGAAAGTCGGGACTTCGCTACGTGTGTGTGTGTGTGTGGCGGTGGAGGTGGGGGGGTCGGACGTATTTTTTTAAAACAAAGTAATATATCTTCTTGGCAACAAAAAGATTTGTCACTGAAATTAATTATTACTTTTGAATTAAAGTGCAGTAAATACCTTCGGAGTTAAAATATTTGCGACATAATTTACTTGACGATCGTCCATTACGCGAATATGTAAGAAAGCAGTAGTTTGCACATTCCATCGTGAGTTAGCGAATTCTTATTTTCCCTCCCCCTAAACCCCAAGATTCGCCAACGCGAGGGCTTCGGAGAGAGTGCGAGACGAACATAGAAAGAAAAGTTATTGTCTCTCTTCTGCAAACTGATTTCCAGGAAAAGTTTATTTCCTGAGCAGTCAAATGCCTTTAAGCCAATTTTCAAAGGCATTTCCTCGTCCAATTCCTTGGAAAGAATTCTACCTGTTTGATAACACCGGGCAACGCCTGTCCAGTGGCAAGCTTTTGTCATCGAGTTACGCAACAGTTTCACAACATGTTGACAAATGATTCTGTCGCCACGGATCTGGTCAGTTTACGTTAACTCACTTTCCACAAAGGACTCTGAAAAATTTCTCGTTAATTTTATACGTTGCAAACCTCTTGCTTTCGGAAAATAAGATTTGAGGTTATAAGAGTTTTAAAGAAACAAAAAAAAATTCTATTTTTTCTTGACCTCAAGACTGCGGCAAGGTTTTTTGTTTGTTTCGTTTAGATCAAAGATAAATGAAACTCGATCTTCATCAGGGCTATGATTGAAAAAACGAACAAAGAATTTCTTATGATACATACATACATACATCATATGCCTATACTACACCTCTACAACCATCATTCATGTTACGCTTACACTAATAATTCGATAGTACATAATAAATGTCTAAACTTCTACTTTAAATATACAGATGACTACAGAATTGAATTATTTTCCTTACATTTTCCTAACGAAAAAAAGAATACAAAATTCTGATCGAAATATTCATCAAAATGCAAGATATTAGCAGGATATTTTACCATAACATAGTTCAATGTGTGAGGAAAAATGTTTCCAGATGAGATTTCAACTGAAAATTATTTATTTTTTGTAGAAGGAAAAAAGAAATTTTAAGGAATGTAACGAATCCGTTGAAAGAAATATTTATACGATTCTTAAATATTTGGTTTAATCAAATAGAAGAACGATAATGTATTATTTTACAGGATCAAATCCTCAAGAGTAGTTTTATTTAAACTAGTTACGTATGCTATTTGATTTTCTCGTTAAAGATACATAAATTTTCTCTATTTGCATAAATAAACGTTTCGGTTTTTATTTGAAGGCATCATTCAGTTTAAGAAAACAGACTAATATTATTTGACAACTCGTACATATAGATGAACCCCCCCCCAAAAAAAAACACAGAAAACTATTTCCAGTTAAAGCGCATATGTTGACCTTTTACATACAGCAGGATATTGTGTTTTGTAAGTGTTGATGCATTAGGACAACGGTGTCCAACTTATCCAACTGTCCGCGGGCCACCTCACTTTCGGACGATCGGGCCGGCATCGTATGAGGTTTGGAAAAATGTTTGCAAATCGAATAAAACTAAATGGATCATATTTATTTATTTGTAACTCGATATTTTGACTGGCACCAATAAACTTATATTATTTCAAGCTGGAAAATTAAATAGTATACTTCTTCAATTAAAAAAATAGATTAAGTATTGTATCAAAAACTATTTTCTTGCATGATTGTGTTGCCGTATGGCTCATATTAATTTAGTTTTATGTGTACTCAACTTTGGCACGGTTGTGTACATTAATTCTGTAGCCCCATACTGGCCCGGGTTTTTCTCCGATTTTCCTTCGGGTAGAGGCGAATTTCTTATACAGGTTCTCTAGGCTTTGTATAGGGGCGTGTTTATTGTAACAATAAATCGTGAATTTAGTGTTTTTTCAACTCTTATGATTTTTAAACACTATACTCAGAATAATCTATAGTTCGATAATAACTTGTACATGTAAATTTACAAACATATTTGCGTTAAATTACAAACAAATTGGCATAATATATGTATTATAACTCGCAGCTAACTTTTTATCTTGTCTAGTAATTTTTGCTGATTTTTTTTTTTGAATCCGTCTCTGCCTTAGGGCCCTTGATCGGAATTGATGGGATGGTTCCTTGCTTGCTTCCGGAGAGTAAATTAGTTTATTGTCCTTCACGTGGTCATACGCAGTTTGTACTGCTTTTTTGACAATAAATTTATTATTATAATAAAATGTTATCATATTGTATTGGGTGACGGGGTAAAACGAAAAAGAAAATCTATTTTCTATCACCGTATATGTCTCGTCAAATATTAATTCTGACAACGTTTCATGAAGCATTTGATGTAAAATATTATAATTCGTAGGCCGTAAGGTTAAGGTTAAGAAGTTCGTGATATAGCGGAGCAAGTGAAGCGTTGTTGATAGAAATTGTACAATTCCCTCCCGCACTGTTTAGTAGATCTATGAGCAATGGTCATTATTTTTAGAACGATTTCCACATTATTTGTGCGTTTATTTTTTCAGATAGGTTCAAAGTGGTTCTTTGAAAAAGAAAACTGCACATGTGAAACGAGAATGAAGATGCCGAAATAAAGAAGAAACTTCGCAGTATGTAACAATGCGAAGTGCAATTAACTAGTTGACTCTGCAGAATCAAACAAAGAACCATCTCATCGATTCCAGTCTAAAGACCGCAGCGGATTCAACATTTCAACAAAGCACAATCACCACGAAAAAAAGAACAATACTTGTTATCTACTGGTTGAAATACGTATACAATATCTAACAAATTGTATTTCCCGTAGTTATGACACGACAACTATTTAAAAAATTACGCATTGTTGCCACATCTTTAAATAATTCCGGAAATATTGCAAATTAGTCTTAACTGTTACAATGACAGAAAAATTAATAATAAAAATAATGTCAAATACATTGTAAAGAAGCAAAAGTTATAAACTGTTTATGACCACGTGGAGCACAATAGATTCATTTATTCTGTGGAAGCGAACAAGGGACCATCTCATCAATTCCAATCAAGGACCGTGAGACAGAGGTGTATTTAACACTTGAGCATACTTCCGAGATCAGAATAAAAAGAGTTTGGTAAATGTTATAATATCAACATAATACCAACCAGTTTTATTTAATAAGACACAAAAACAAGATAGTTCATGACTACGTATTATTATCGAACTATAGATTCTTCGGAAATTAATAATGTTGCGATTAATTATTTCAGTAGATTGCTGCCCGTAGACGAGAGTCTGGGGAGCCTGTATCGAAATTTCGCCCTACCCGAAAGAAAACCGGAGATAAAACCCGGGTCAGGATGGGGATGGATGTTGTTATTAACAACAACAGTACTCGTATGAATGGTACTGTCACCCCTGGCTCCCTGAATGTAGGTCAATAAACAAACCTGTCTAGTCCAAAGAAAACAGGACAAAACCCAGGCCCGGACGAGAGAATAAGTGTGAGGGAAGGAAAGAAAACTTATGTTCGATTCATACATATAGAAAACACAATGTATTATTAATTCGACTATTTTACAAAAGTGTGTCAAGTAAGTGACAAATGTGTCTAATTTCACAAAAGAGGCAAAAAAATCGTTTAAGCCAGAAGCTGATTTAAATATAGGTGCCTAGGGGCCCGCATCACAAGAAATCTAACAGTTAGCGAATTAATAAAACGATTTCAAATTTGTAATACGTGACATTGGCGGCGATCGTTTCGTGTCCACATCGGGTCGTCGGGTGCAACTTTTAATCTCGTGGACCGATCAATAAATCGGCACGTTTGATTAAATTCACAATTTGTATTGAGTAAAACTGGTATAGCTAATGGTTGCGTAATGGTAATTTAAAAATAAACACATAATCTGGTACCAATTTTGGATTGTTTTTCTAAATATATTTTTAAAAGTAATGTCAATGAATTGTTTTGAAAGATTTTCAATTGTATTATTTTGTTACTAAATTATTCTAAGACTGAGCGATACAATTTTTTATCGTAAGAAATCGGAAACTTTTATATGCTTATCATAAGAATTTTAACCACATAAGTGCTTTAGAACGCGATTTTCAATGTCAATGTTATAAAGCGACCCCGCACTACAGGTTGAGTCGAACGCCCTACATATTCTAAATCCGGCCCTGGCCCCCGCCCTGTCATGTAGATTCTATTTCATAAAAATTTTGGTTGTAGTGTTAGGACGTACAATCCTACAAAGTCATGGTCAACATGAACAACAATCAGATAGCATTATCTTGACCATGACACTGTGCGTATTTTCTCTGTTAGAGCAGTATTTTAACATATCTTCTCGACTGTTTCTTACTAGTGTTTGTCCAGATACGCTACTTAAACAAGCCTATAAACACATTTCAGGCATTTTCTTCTACATCCTTCAAACTATGTGCTTTTTTTCATATACTACCTGATGCAGAGTATTTTCAATGAAATATTGCCTTTTGTTTCAATAACTAGTAATATTTTAAATTAATACATTTTTTCTATCCCTTAAGACAAAAAGTTACCGGAATCATAAACAATCCAGTTCTCTTCAAGTCTTGGCGAAAATAACTACGTTTGAACGCAGAACGAGATTATTTTTGAATTCAAGATTCTTACTAGTCCGTTATGTTTTCGTAGAATATCAAACATCAAATAGAACTAAATAACATCATCATCTAGAAAACAATTAATTTTAATAATAAGCACTACTTACAAAAAGACATTTAAGACCACCGATAAGTTTCAGGGGGTCAGAGGCAGATTTTGAACGCGCGTCTCTCGCCCCTCCTTCAAATTTGACGATCCTCTTCCCTTCAAACAGAACATTTATACATTTTTGATGTACATATCTCGGTGATCTATCGTAAATAGTAGCTCATAAATCAGGTGATAAGATGAATAAATGAACAAGAGTGTATTTAAATAATGAACAGATTTCTGTAACAGGTAAACAAATCTGAACTTTTTTCATTTAGTGTAATTTTAACAACTACCAATAATAATTTATCAACAATTAACTTGCAACAATAATTTATCCTCCAGCCGAAAAAATATATGACAAACTAGTTATATCTTCTGGAAGACTTCAATTTTTATCGATATTTTTTTGTGGGGCTTTACGGCTCTTCGACATCCAAGGTCATTTGTACGGTTAGGGAAAATGCAGTTACGCACTAGGGAGAGCCAACATGACTCAACCATACCCACTAAAAACCCTCCTGAATTAAAACATACCAAAACATACATCAAAACATTGAGGACAAAAAATGAGGGGGGACAAAGAATGAGGAAAATGAAAGATACCCTAGCCCTACTAGCGTCGGGATCGAAAAGAGGTGACCAAGGAAGGTCAGGAAAGAGAAAGGAAGGAGCCTTGCACAAGTAAGTGGAAGTAATGCCAGACTCAACTCGGGGCTCCGTGTTCGCCAAACACGTACTTACTAGATGTAAGTCCCCTGGGGGGAATTTTTATCGATTTTAGATGTAAAATATGTTATTGATCATTAGACTCCCCCCTACCCATCCAAAGGGTCTTATGTATTCTCACACCGAACTGAAAACAGTGAAAATCGACATTATGGAGTGGTTCCCAAGTATCTACTTAAAATAACTAACCGAATAACCTGTAGAAGCAATAAATATCTGAGAAGAATTGTGTGTACAAGATGAAGATCCAAATTTCGCGGCAACAAATCCAAGGCAGTCATCTACGTATTTTTTTCTTCTTCTTCAGGAGTTAAATGAAAATGTTAACACTGTAACGGTAGATCACTCCACGTGCCACGTGATCCACTCTGGCTGTTGATTTTCACTGAAACCCCGCCCAAGAAGACTCTCAAAACTATCTTCTATCCCTTCAACTCGCAAAACAAAATGTAAAATGCACTAATATACCCGCCGCTTAGAAAATCGCTTGAGAAAGGACGCTGTCTTCTGTACGCGGTAGAAAACGTCAGATAGGCTCCCGCTACATCCGCCCCGATACAGAAAGCATCGTGTGACTATAAAATACTCATTAATAAAAAACACTTCCGAAATCGCCAAAATAGCGACGTAGTCGATATACTATTGTAAATTAGAAAAGAACGAGGTTTTTCTCATTTGAATATCAATACTATCTAAATGTTTATTTGCGGGATACTGGAAATATAGTGGGTCTACTTTGATATTTGTTTATGCTGAAACACAACAAGTAGTCGGTGTTTCCCATTTAGAAATAAACGAGGGAAGATGTGTTCCCACGCTCCTCCAATTTCGACGAGTTGCGTAATAGTGGATGAAATACCGTCTGTGAAGAAAATGAATATTCTTGGATTCTCATCTCTGAAAAATCTCGGTTCAACCTCATGCAAAGCAAATTAGCCTCTATGTAGTACAAAACACTAACACTGACGAATTACCAAATTAAAACACAATTCAAACCGTAGCATATTCTAAGCGATAAACGTGGCAAGCGCCTGTCAACGGCGCGGGAATTACAATACATTTTACACCAAATTTTCATCAACCGTTGGGGGGTCACAAAGAGTATTTAAATATGCTGTCAGAATTTATATTTCACTTGGCATGTCCGGAGAGAAAATAAAGAATTGTGTTCGGAATTATCCCGTCATACTATGCAATACGAAAACATTTCATTATAATACTAAGTATTAAAATATTTTGAAGAAAGAATAAACTACTTATTTTTCCAGCTTGAAATAAAATACATTTGTTGATGATCGAAACATTGCGGTACAGATAAATAACTATGACCCATTAGTTCTATTTTGCGAACCCTGTCCCATACCGGTTCAATCGATCGGAAATGGACCGCGGAGTTAGGTAAGTTGGGTAGCGCTGAAGTAGGGGGTAGTAGCGCCGCCTACTAGACACTTTATGCCTCCTAGTAAAAAAATGGCTCGATTTTGCGACGACGCCACAAATGATAATAAGTTTGCGAAATCAAAACGGAAGGTCTGTTATAGCAAGCAAAAGATCACGACAAAACCTCTTAATTTAACAATTAGTACGTTGTTTTCCTTTCGGTAACATTTCAAACAGTTCCAATAACAATGTTTCATCCAATTTCAAAGTTTTCGGTACCTGTATATTCTAGTGACTCACGCTGAGAATTGAAACCAAGGTAATTCAAAATTAAAATTTTTACTGGGAAGACTCCCGAGCTCGCGAGTAAGCCACTGCCTTGTGTACTCCCCCCCACCCCGTGAAAATTACAAAAATATGGTCTTATGCAAACTTAATGTACACAAAATCGTACGAGACATCTATTCCTAATTAACAGCTTGTTGTTACTTCATAATTATCTTTCAAAATTCTACAATAAAACAATGAACACTTAATCACTCAGATGTACAAATACAAAAATTGCATTAACGATGCTTTTTTTCTCTCAATAGAATAAGATGAGTCTTTATCAAAGATAATATCATCTATTTTTTGTCCGAAACTTTGATTTGCCCTATTTTGCCTGTTTAGATCTTCCATATATTTTGTGAGATTAGCAAAATCATAGAAAAATTCAAATTTTTGGAAATGGAAAGTAAATGAAGATGGCACAGTAAACATTACTTTTGGTGGAACATCTTCATGCCCATCTAAATACATTTCCTGGCCATGCCCAGATTACTGAAATCTGCTTTACTTTCCCAGAATTTTTTCCAACTCTGCGCCGGATGTAAAATCAGAATTTAGAAATATAAATGTGAGAAATCCAGGGTGACAAGTGCATAAGCACCAGGCTGGCAGGGACATACTTTTGTTTGAATTTCACGCTAGTAAACTTTCATGAAGAAATAAATTTTAACTTGAACTGGATTGACACTCATCGAATTCACAAAAAGCTTTATATATAGCATAAAATTTAGGTGAAACATAAGTACTTGTCACCTCAATAGCCATAACACAAAATGTTTTCTATTAATGTAAATTCCACAGCACTGTTCCATATCGCATCTTTTTTTGTTTTCCACATCATTGCCAACCCTTTTTTTCACTTTATCAATGTTAGGCCACTGTTCCTCTTTATTTCCTCTACTCCAGCGCCGTCAGATCTCGGCACACTGGGCACTTTCAATTTTCATGTGGAATGGGAGAGACTTCAGCATAATATTGAAGTTATTTAAACTAATGTGTCATTTTTATTTATTTGTAACATTTTGATTTTCACCAACAAATTTGTACTATTTCAATCTGGAAAAATTTAAATCATGTTTCTTAATGTTTGAAGAGTATTATTTATAATTAGTGACATAAGAAAATGTTTTCATATTGTAATATAAAATATATTTGATATGGCATATGACACACAATTGTGCCACTACACATTTCATGGAAAATATACTCTTACTCCCTGGTTGCATACGGCACAAGGACTGCTAGTCTACTATTCACCTTCTACTTACCCAAGTGCAAGATTCCTTCAAAGAAATGACACAATCCTTTAAATTGATTTATTGAAAACTCGTGTAACGAAATAAGAAAATGTTAATCTCACTAAGAAATTATGATACAACTACTAAATTAAATAAATATAATTACAAAAACCTTTTAATTTAAATAGTATAAGTCATTACTCTCATTTAATAAACCAATTAAGACAAATTCCTTACATGAACCGAATAATTTATTCTGATCAATTATTTCCATACATACACTTAAAATTATTTCATCACTAGAAAGTGTGATTATACTATTTATCAGTATTACATGCAGATCAGCTGAAATTTAATATTTGAGTAGTAATGTAACTAGACAAATGTCTGAATTCACAGAGTAGAAGCTTCAATACTTTTATCTTTCAACATTCATCATAAGTTCTTAATATTACATTACTAAGAAATGATGATTCAACTTGTAATTTGTTAAAGGTCTGTACTTACAAAAGTAAATACATCAAAATCATTCCATGAGATGAACAGTAACCCACTTAGCAAAACTATCCCTTATAAGAATTCAAATAATATACATCAATGTAACACTTGTGATAATTGAGCACACATTAATTAGTGCTCAGGAAATAATCAAGGTGGCACCTCAATTGGCTGGTACTTCAGGATCTCACTATTGTCTATCTCCGAAAAATCAACTGCCCATGACTACTAAAAACTCCCGTACAAGAAAGAAGGTAGAATACCGTCACCAATAATTGACTCAATTTAATCTATAAATTTTCAAATAGTTAAAATATTTCAACCATCTTACTTCTATGTAATGATTGAATTATATATTTAATGCTTCTCTGGGATAGTCAATGATACAGATATCAATACATGGAAAGTGTCTAACTATGAGATTCTTGAATAAGACTTCCAAATAAGATCAAGGCACCTTCTGAGTACTTATGAATTAATTGAAACAATCCATTAGTTTTTGTATCTACGAATAAATAAATTTTCACTTCACAGGTTTAACCTTCCAATACAGATCATACCAAATTTTTATAAAAACTACACCAAACTCAGATGTGGACAAAAAGCAACATTTTAGGTTTCTATTCCCTTGTTTAGATTAACGTGATCACATAAATCCTGTCTTCTGATTTCTCTCAAGATGTAACAGGTCCACGACAAAGAAAAACCAAACAAAAAATTAACAGGATGTGATAATTGAAGCGCATTGATCTTCAAATGGAGTAATAGATCAAATGAAACCCTCAATTTGACCGATGAAAACTGTTGCAACTCAACTTACCATGTACCACTGACATGTTGTAATTGCTGGAGCAGAATACATTTTCACAGCATCAATTGACAGCTAGCACTAGCATCTTTCATGCAGCTTTAGTGCCCTCAATAGTGAAAATTCAAAACTTGTGTCAATACTTTCAGAAAATTAAATTAAAAATTCCATTGAATAAAGACATATTGAAGATAGAACTAATAATAAAATCCAACCAATGTCACAAATTAAATGATTCAACTGTTAATTGAGAAACTAGCGAAGACAACCTAATAATTCTTGCTGTCATCAAAGACAGTTTTCAATAGTCAAGTTTGCAAGGCAAACTGAGGAAAGGAAACTGAAGGGAATAAATAATTAGAATGAACTAATTGGATCAAAGCTTCTTTATTGGCCTATTAATTCAGATACCATGTTATTTACAGAAGCCATTTATACTTCACTTTTTAACTTCTGGAAACGCTGATAACAAAAAAGGAATGAAAATAAACAGTCCCTTTCTCTCCAAAATTTTATCATTTCCTTAAGATGGAACGTTCACAATTAAATTATCGGCCAGGCTACTAGGATTTAGAATTGCCTGCCTTTCCTCCGGAATTCTTTTCGATGGAAACAATGCTTCAATAGCCATTTGGAAAGAAAGAGAGGGCAGCTCACAATCAAAAAGCTGAGATGGATGCACGGCGGAGAAAAGAGCTGCATAGTAACCGCCTCGCGTATACCAAGCACATCTAGTTATTTCTTCTTCTGGGCCTTCTCAGCTGCCTTCGTTACCTTACCAGTAGTGACATCCTTGGCAGTCACACTCTGCAAAGAAAAAACGGAACAGTTATTTACATCAAAACTAACGATCAGTATAACAAAATAATGTCTCAACACTAACCTTGATGACACCAACAGCAACGGTTTGACGCATGTCACGAACAGCGAAACGACCCAAGGGGGGGAATTCTTGAAAAGATTCCACACACATAGGCTTGCTGGGAACTAAGTTAACAATAGCTGCATCCCCAGACTTAATAGACTTGGGATTCTCTTCAGTAGTTTTGCCTGAAAACCGAACACATTAGCACAATTCACAATGAAGAAAGAACCAACATCAGCAAATCATATCTTACCAGTACGGCGATCACATTTTTCTTTGATTTCTGCAAATTTGCATGCAATGTGAGCAGTATGGCAGTCAAGTACAGGTGTGTAACCATTAGAAATTTGACCGGGGTGATTCAGCACAATGACCTGAAAATTAACAGTATAGTTAATTATATCCTTAATGAAAAAGTGACAAATTGCAGTCCTGGCATTGTATAAACACCTGGGCAAGGAAGTCAGCTGCACTCTTGGGAGGATTGTTCTTTGAGTCTCCAGCAACATATCCACGCCTCAATTCCTTAACAGAAACGTTCTTCACGTTGAAGCCGACGTTGTCACCGGGGACAGCCTCCTGAAGAGCTTCGTGGTGCATTTCAACAGACTTCACCTCAGTGGTCAAATTAGCAGGAGCAAAGGTTACAAGCATACCAGGCTTCAGAACACCAGTTTCCACTCTGCCCACAGGCACTGTTCCAATACCTCCAATTTTGTAGACATCCTGTAATTACAGTCAATTAATTCAGTGTCTCTAACAAGTGAATTCAAAGCAGATGACATGACACTTACCTGAAGAGGAAGTCTCAGAGGTTTCTCAGTGGGTCTTGAGGGAGGGAGAATAGCATCAAGGGCCTCAATGAGGGTCCTTCCTTCGGCTTTACCTTCTTTGCGCTCAACAGCCCATCCCTTGAACCATCCCATCTTGTCAGAATGTTCCAACATGTTGTCACCGTGCCAACCCGAAATAGGCACAAATGCAACAGCCGCAGGATTGTAACCAATCTTCTTGATATAATTACTAACTTCCTTCTTAATTTCCTCAAATCGAGTCTAGACAGTAAAACCATTAAAAACCAACTGATCATGTAAAAAATAATTTCAAATTAAAAATTCACACAAGTTTAATATGTACCTCACTGTAGGGTGGCTCAGTGGAATCCATTTTGTTAACACCTACAATTAATTGCTTGACACCCAGGGTGAAAGCAAGCAGAGCATGCTCACGAGTTTGGCCGTTCTTAGAAATACCAGCCTCAAACTCACCGGTACCAGCAGCAACAATTAGCACTGCACAATCGGCCTATTACAAAGATTATTTAAAGAGCTTTAAAGACTAAAAAACAAATGTCAATATAATTGATTTTCCTGACACTTACCTGTGAGGTCCCTGTGATCATGTTCTTAATGAAATCTCTATGTCCAGGAGCATCAATAATAGTGACATAATATTTACTAGTTTCAAACTTCCACAAAGCAATATCAATGGTAATACCACGTTCACGTTCAGCCTTCAGCTTGTCCAAAACCCAAGCATATTTGAAAGAACCCTTGCCCATCTGTAAACAGTAATAAATCAGAAGCCATTCTAAGAAAAATATTTTTTTTTATCCTTTGTAAAAATTCTCACCTCTTGTGCCTCCTTCTCGAATTTCTCGATGGTTCTTTTGTCAATACCACCGCATTTGTAGATAAGATGGCCAGTGGTAGTCGATTTGCCGGAGTCGACATGACCAATAACGACAATATTGATGTGAATCTTTTCCTTGCCCATGTTGAGGTTTTAGTAGTCACTAGAACGACTAAAGAAACAAAAAATCCATGAGCGCGATCTTAACAGCCACGTGGCAAAAAAGTAACTTTCCATATGGCTAAGCAAGTCTAATGTTATTTCTGTATGCTTCCGTTAACTCTAGTTTCGCATAAAATTTCCTGAACTCTACTACAAAGGAAACCAATATTAGTTCCGCATATACGAAAATTTTAATACTCAACAAGACACTTCATATACTTAATTTAACACTCTTGCGTCCAAATATCAAGTTTTATTACAGATGTAGAAGTGCAAAAACTAACACAGAACATACAGATTTCGAAATTAAGCACAGGAAACTCTACAACAAATTTCTACTACAATTAAAGAGGCACGATCATGCGCCATAATGACCGGTAAGAAATCTTCGACATAATGCCCATCTACGAAACATACCGATAAAATAATACTTCTATCGTGTAACAAACACTATACGCCAATAAATTCTAACATACCTCGAGCACGATGTAATTTCCAGAGGCGGATAGCACACAGATATTCGGGCTACAGCAGAATGCGCCACTCACCTCCAGAAGTCACGGCAGAAAGAGGACGACAGAACTACTACACATGCGCACGAAGGGAAACGACCAACATGAACGCCCTCTAGCAGGAACATCCCGTTGGCAGTCGCCACTCTCTCAAAAAGATATTAGGTACATCTCAATTTATTTAAACATTTATTTGTTACTTATAATTTTAAAATAAAAATTACACGATTCGTAGTATAAATTCTGCTTCAGAAACTGAAAACCAAGTAAAAAATCAATAAATGAACACAAAACGTCTGGGTGTGTCCTTACATTGGAACAGCCACATGTAATGACGCTACTACGTCACATCCCGCGGTGTAATTAAATCTTCTGTGCGTAGTTTAAATCTAAATTTGTGGGTAAAGCAGTGATAATTATTCAACAAAACGGTATTTACTAGCTGCACGGTGCTATATTATTACTTTCATGCCACATATATTCATCGGAGAACTGTATTATTCTTTTAATCAACAAAATACCCTAATTACGAAGCAAGCCTTTGACATTTCTTCAACTAAAAAAATCTGAAACAGTTGTATTTACATGTTGTGCTGGCTAATGAGAAATAATAAAATGCAAAAGGATGCTATTTAGTGGTATATAGTCCTTAAATGTTTTTACAGCAATATTTATGATAAGAAAAAGGACCTTTAGGGTTGGATCCATGACAAATTCAAAAGCTTCCTGTGATATTTCTATATGCAATTTTTCCTTTTAAAATTATTAAATTTTATTTAAGAAAAGGGTTTAAAATATTAAAATTTAAAATATCAGACTTGTTCTAAAAAAAATTCTTGATGGTAAATCAGATTTGGTTGCCATATGAAAGTATTAAATATGTATACCTTATCATATATTTGAAATTTAAAGAAAAATTAAAGATAAATAATATGTAACATCTCTTTTGTAAAACACCTAATTTCCATATCTATCTCCTCCAAACATATAAATGTCATATGAAAAAAACAACATGAAATACAGAATCATTCCTTCAAACCTGTTTCACTACAATGTAAGATGACTGGTTCAATTAATACTTGTTCACCTATGGTGATGTTTACACTGATTAGTTTACTAATACATAAGGTATAGACAAGCCATCTATAGTGAGTTCGGGTTCAACGACCTTCTGTGAACTGTTCTTCCTGTGCAGTATCCTTGGATGCTTAGAGTAAGTATTGGGGTAGTCCCTTCTTTCTGTGGCATAAAGATGTGTTATTGATCTTCGAAGTGAAGTGTAACATCAGAGAAGATAAATAATTTCGTATTCGCGGAAAAGATCAATACATTTTTTAATCGCTTTTGGTTCGTTCAGCCAGATTATTCCTAATAAGTGCTTTTAATAAGTTGAAATTATATCAGAATTGTTTGTATGACGATTAATTTTTATGTTGAGGAGGAAATCACTCCTGAAAGGAGCAGAAGCAAATATACGCTAGTAAATAAAAACGAAACTGTAAAATACTTCAGAGAGAGAACCAGTTACAGAAAACAAGAGAAATGATTACTCTTTGCATTTGAGAAGAGAAATATGAATTCCATAGGAGATGTACTTGAACCATTGGGTACGATTTGTTGTCTCAGAAATTCTTGCGGTAAATAGCTTGAATTCAGTGTGCTGTTCAATATTATCGATGACTAGTACCCGCATCTTCCAATCACAAAACGTATGCACAAATTGTTCACTCTGCTAGTTTACTCCCCTACAATTCGTGCAATGGAATAAAAAGGTAAAGGGGAAGTGTTGTTCTGTTTCCGAATCTTTAAGTACATATCTTCATTCGGGGCTGTCCAGTTAGGCATGAACACTTACTTCGACTCCCTAAGCATTGAAAAGGTTCGGGCTTTCTCAGTATCACTGGCCCAATTTCAGAAAAAGGTGGACAAAAAATGAGTTTGATGGTCTACTTTATTTCAACATGAAGTTCAGGGTATAGTCTTTTGATTCTTTCCGAGACCTCGCACCAGGAAGTGCCACTGCGTTTGAATATCATAACTCGCAACGCTCGATTTGCCAAGAAGCGCACAGTAGAGCCGGGATAGTTAAGTGGGTTTCAGAGTGTAACTACATATTAAAATGTTTGCCCCAATATCAATTCCAAATTACTAAATTTATTATTTTTTGAAGTCTAAGTTGATTATTTTGCAACGTAGAGCGCAGTCGGGGCCGTGTGACCGCCTTTTCCGCGAAATTTTCCTCTGTGCCAAGGTCTGAACTTTTCCACTACTCTCGTCTTAAAAGATAAGAGCAACGTCGTTACCGTTTGAATGAAAATAAATAACGCAGATATTTAAGAATAGTTTTATTGCCGTCGTATCATAAAAAAAAATCACGGTGTATATCGTTAAGGAATATCGTATAATGTAGTTGGTACTATTTCTATATGACCAAAGACATTCAGACAATTTCAACGATATTTACACTCCACCATGGGAAGACGAGTGTAACTACCATCTGACCGAGTGACGCCAATGACGAATAAAGAAAAAAATCAGACCTCATACAAATAATACCTGCTTGTTATCATTAAATTATCACTGCCAATCTCATATAGATTTCATTATCATTATGTAAATAATCATTTATCATACTCATCAATATAATATTAACAATTAAAATTAGTTTAAATCTAGTAAAACGAGTGAATAATTCATAAGTGTAGTGTAACTGAGCGAGTGAATGTGATAGAAGAGAATAGTGACCGAACAGCAAAAGGCAACCATCCTGGTGCTGTCATTACAGAAGTGACAAAAAATATTAGTATTCGTAATACATAAAAGGATCTATGAATACATACGTACCACCCCGTAATGTAAAAAGAAAAAAAAATTGGCAAGTTGTCGTCAAGGGATGTAATTGTTTTTGAAACGATACGAGTTGCACGAAGGTACTGAAACGACGGAGGTTCTTCTTGAGAAACGTGGTCTCTACCGATTGGGAATATCTTGTGTATTTCAGTTTGCTAAAAAAAAATTGCACTTTTTCATGATACAATTTATGAACTCATTATCGGCGTTGGATTATATTTGCTGAAATTTATTACTAATAAAATTATTCCACTGATTTGGTGATCAGCGAATTTGAGAAATAAAACGAGAATTATGGAACAGAATATATCACATGTCGATTATCTGGGACAAAATCCGAACTTTAGCAAAAACATCCTCTACAGAATAAAATTATTTCGAGAGTGTGTATCATAATACCTATGTATATAAATACTTCTTTGTTATTCGAACACAGGTCAGAAATTTGCAATAAGAATTATCTTTTATTCGCGCAAGATATCGTTCGCCTTTATGTGTTATAACGAATAACTTAATGAACGATATTGTTTTTGTGATAAAATCCAACGAGTTAACAGGTTGCGATGTAGTTCTGCATCATAAATTTATAAATAACTTGCGATATTTACCTCTGTAGTACGCAGGAGCGGATCCAGAATTTGATTTTTTGGGGGGGTCCATAAAGAAAAAAAAGCAGGATGTGCAGATCCCTCTTTCGGAAATTAAAAAAAAAAATTAACTTATTCAAATCCCAATTTAAGACATTCATATACATAAATAATACATTAAGTGAAATTGCAGTTTTCATAAATAACCCTCAAATAATAACTTTTTTGAAATAATTCGTGTTTTTAGTCAAATTTTGATTTTGGGTGTTTCGGCTAACAAACCTATTCATTGCTAGATTTACTCAATGTAATTTCAACGGTAGTTCACAAAAAATTCGAAGTCTTGAAGTTTGGCGTTCCATCTGACACATTAGTTCGTATTCAATTATAATGATTCAGTGGTAATCAAATCAAGGTCGAAAGGAGGAAATGCATTGAGATACGATGTTGGTTATCGAAAGTAAGGTATGTGATTTTTACGAAATGCGCGGACAGAGAAAAATGTACCCGCGGAAACACCCGAATATTTTAGTTTCCGATGGAAAACTCTTCCTGTCAAAGGTCGACATACCGGAACCAATTTTTCCGATCGTCCATAAATCGTACAATATTGTTATTAAGCATTTTATAATAACGCCAATAAAACACATCCATCATTAATTTATTGTTGTGATAAAGTAACATTATACCAATCACAAATTATTCATTTTCATTTATTTATGATTTCCTGTGGTAAATTTTATCTGGGTAATTTTCTATTAGGCAAGTGGCTCGGAACCTCGCTGGAGAGCGGATGTGCCATGGAACAAAATGGAGTACCGTATCGTGGCCCTGTGCTCTCATATGATCTCATGTTGGAGTGGAAATGTAGAAAAGCAAAGTAAGACATGAAGTGGATTTTATTATTTCGTCTTGTTGCTTCCAATGGGACATACTGAATTTTTGTCGAAGTATAAAAAACTTCGTTTTGTTATAACTAAATCTATCTCTCTTTTTTTTTTGGCCCGTCCCTCCTTGGATCCGTCACTGGTAGAGTACACATTTCGAGACTTGCGAATTTAAGAATTCTTTTATACCAGATTTTTTCGCCAACGTAATCGACATGTTTCAGTCAGCGCATTGAAGCGTTCGGCTCCGTCGAGCGCATGTGTATCATCTGCAGCTCCCTAATGTCTTGCTGTTGTAAATGCATATAATTTTTATACAGAAAATATCTCGGTACTAAATTATGCCGCTTTATATCGGCAGCCTTTTAGCTATTTCTCGTAAAATTTTAGATTTATTTCAAAAAACCTAAGAGAATGCACGAATTCAGAGACATTGGTCGGAAATAAAAAGAACAGAAAAAAAGGAGAATACAATACTCTAAGGGATACATAACTGTGATTAAACATAGTGGTTCCACAAAAAAAAATTCAAGTTTTAAAAAATGTTCTTTACGAAATGGAATGTTTGGTTAGTATTATGGAAGAGCGATCTGAGGTCACTGGTGACGCAAGGGTCCAGGAAGAGTCGTGGTAAGGTAATCCATACTTTTATGTCTGGACAATATTTTTTTGCTACGCCATATGTTTAGTCGATAGGTATGATTGACGTTAGAGATGGTACACAACCCCGGTGCCCCGCGGTAAGTGGTAATCGCTCCAAACATCTAAAAAACTTGGCCATAATATAAAAATGTGAAGAAATGCGTAGGAATATGTATTTGCGGGTTTTTCACCACACACATTTCGAATCTGATACTACTACATGATAATTAAATTTGTCGATAGAATATGGCGAGAACATAAAAAACGATAAAATTCAATGTCTTTTTTTCACTTTATAATTAAAGTTAAAGAATTTCAAGGTTTTTGACTTCGTTGATGGGTAATCCGATTGATATATTTGAGATAATTGTGACAAGAGTGAAGACCCCCCAGGGGACCTACATCTAGTAAATACGTGTTTGGCGAACACGGGGTCCCGAGCTGAGTCTGGTATTACTTCCACTTACTTGTGCAAGGCTCCTTCCTTTCTCTTTCCTGACCTTCCTTGGTCACCTCTTGTTTTTTCGATCCCAACGCTATTAAGGCTAGGGTATCTTTCATTTTCCTCATTCCTCTCATTTTTTGCCCCCCCCTCCATTTGATGTATGTTGTGAGATATGTTTTGGTGTGTTGTTGATCAGGAAGGATTGTAGTGGGTAGGGTTGAGTCATTTGACGAGTTTCCACACGCGGGGAGAGTCATGTTGGCTCTCCCTAGTGCGTAACTGCATTTTCCCTACCTGTACAAGTTTTTCTGGTTCCAATGACCTTGGATGTCGACATAAGCCGTAAAGCCCCACAAAAAAAAGGAAAAAAGAGTGAAGACAAACAATGAAATTCGTACTTCATCTCCAATGTACAATTAAAGGCACAATTTCGCGTAAGATTTTACAATTGAAAAGTAAATATGACATAGTTCAGATGAGTCAATGATTTAACAAGAAAATGTAGAATATATAACTTTTTATTTGATGTTGTAAACAAATTATATTAATTTATTCGTAATTTTTAATAAACTTACAAAATACACAGGATTCAATTCACTTAAAGTGATCGTCATTTTTGTTTGAAGAAACACGACGAACAGGTTTAAATTCCCGAAATATATGATTTTTATTTTTATTTTTGACCACGTTTTCATATTTCACGGTGCGTTAGTGAAGTATATCGCTTTCTGTTCGGTCACAGGAGAAATTGTGCGTTGAATATCACACAAAACCCAGGTCAGGTTTAATTCACACGAAACCAGGAGTGCGTTCAAAACAATACCCGTCAAAGTCATACCGCTAAAACAGAAGACATGTTACTCTCAAAATGTTCGACTGACTGAAACGGCGCGCGTCTTACACTTTTGGTTCTCTTATAAGCGAAGTACACTGATAATAAGACAAAAAAAATTAAAAAGTCAATGGAAGATATAAAATTTGAATTTTGTATCTGTTTTCTAGAAATTTCACGTCACCGATAACTAGCAACATGTAAATGGTATACAACATTAATTATAATTATTCATAATTTATTAATTGTAATTAATATTAATGCTCTAAAATCTTGAAAGTGATCAACAGACACACAAAATAAGAATCCTTTCTATCGTAATCAGCTTTACTGTTAAGTATAATGAACGAAGAGAGAGGCGTGAGTCGACGCTTCGTTCCCGCACTGACATTTTGTTTGTCAGCGACTGTCAGATCTCGCAGCATACGAGTGATTTTCGTGAATTTAAATCTATTTTAATAGTTACGATTTATTTTTGGAATAGTACACGAACACTATGTATTTGTTAAATTATTTCTTACCTAAAGGAATATGAAATTCACCAGAGTATTTGGACCCTTGATCGGAATTGATGGGATGGTCCCTTGCTTGCATGCGGAGTGTAAATTAATATTTTTTCCCCGTATAACCATACGCAGTGTATAACTTTTTTGACACTGAATTTATTTATTTAGTTATTCATGACATGAGCCAATTGCTATATAAATAATTTCCTTTGAGAAATTACGTCGAAATGAAGGGAAAAAAACCCGTACTAAGGTTGCTAATCTATCGTTCTAGTTCAGAAAAACTTTAATCGAATGGATAGACATTAATCTTAGGGAGGAGAATTAAATGAAAATTCATATAATGCTTAGCTGTCCGGCACAGCACGGGCGCAGGATTTTCAAGATCAGTGGGCCCGCTTTAACTAAATCAGAGGGTCCGGACGTTTTTGAAATTGAACTCTCGGGACGAAGCTGTTTTGGGTGTCTTCGAATGAGAGATACATTAATCATAACCCATTATTGTTTAATTGGGTACTTAGTTAATAATTAATGAAAACGAACAAAAGTGTATCTGCCCAAAAGGTAAGATTAAACGGACAAAAATCCTACAAGAACGCATGTATTACTGTGTTGTTAATCATTCATGTTTGAATAACAATTTGTACTTTATATTACTTTCAGTTGGGAATGTCTTGCTAAAGTGAAAAATAAATTGAAGTCCTCACATATTTAATCTTACTCTTAGAAAACTAGACATAGTCAAAACTCTATGAATCATTCCATCAGTTCGGGATAGTCACTCTCTATTGCGCTCGAAATGATTCAAGAGAGAGAAAACACTTTTTTTTCGTGTTCAAATGTTTCCTGTTTTCATTCACGAAGCAGAACTCGAAAGATGAATTTAAAAAACAAACATTTTCCTACCAACATACGACTCATTAGTTTTATATTTCCAATGTTTCCGCCCCTTAAATGTGCAGCCCTTCTCAAGACTACGATAACAAACAATATATACAAAGATAGAAAGTATACAAAACAAAGATTCAGTGATATAATAAAGCAAGGGCACATGGACTTACAATTAAAACAAAGAGGTGTACAAGGTCATTACAATTGTCTTGAGAAGGGAGGGCTACTCATTTGAAATATATACCCCGAAACATTGGAAATATAAAATGACTGGTATCCTACCACTATTAACGTCCGTTATATAATCTAATGAAATAAATAATTAAAAACTTACAACCTTCAATGGACGAATAAATTTTTATATATTTTTTTCACGTAAAATATACAAAATTATTCGTCCATTAAAGGTCGTACGATTTTAATTATTTATTTAATGACTGGTATGTTCGTAAGAAAACTTGCTTTGGACATTGCATCAACCAGTGAAACCTGTTCTTCGTTTATTGTAAATTTGATTTATCTTTGAGTTATATGAAGTTTAATGCAACAGATTTTAAATCTTACGATGAAAAAAACAATGAAAAATAAAATAAACGAAAAAAATCTTCACAAACAAGAACACAATATATAATACTTCTCGTTTTCGCTTACTCTTATCCTCTCTTTTCCTTCTGGCGCCTGTTTCTATAAATATAGTCGGGTGGTCGGATTTCACTCGCTTTCTTGGTCCCTTGGTTCTCTGACGTTTCCAACTTTCTGCACCCGTCATTTCCTTTCGAAGCGATTTATCCCGGTTTTATAAATACATTCATTACACGAATCACGTCTATATGACAATCAAATGTGAAGCACAATGAATCACCATGTTTGAATTTCCGCATTCAACTTCGATTACCGACATTACAGGTTTTCTTTGTGGAAAGTCAATCAACTCTAGTTTCACGTATACCGCGAGCCTTAATCGTGGATTCCAATTAAATATTTTTGTCAAGTTGTTCACAACAGAACGCGGCAACTCTGCAAAAACTGTTTATATTTGTATCTTAACAAAAAGGAGATTTGGTATGCGATTCTATGAGAAAACAACGAAAATTACTTACGAAATTCGTTTATGACGCGATCGAAAGAATTGAAAAATAAATTTGCTAAATCGATAGGTTATAAAATCGATGTAGTTGTTTTGATAACATTGTTATTGCCAAAATTAAAGTATGAATTAAAGTTAAAAATAAATAAAAAATTGAGTTCTATTCCACACTTTTTTCCATGGGTCATACATTCAATACAATTTCAAGCAGCCCACACCATTATTTGGATGACATAAAAAACTGAAATAAAATAAACAAAGTTTATCTTTCCATTCTACAACGAAATATCAAAATCAATTAATATCATAATTGTGATAACTAAGACTCGTGGGTCAAAAGTAGTAAAAAACATTTGAAAAAGTAATTGTCTATTAATAGTTTTTTGTATTATTAAAACGTTTGTAGAAAAATAAATTATAAATTTTTCTTTCGTAAATTGATATCATTGAAAAACCTAGGTTAATTTTACTAGTGTTAACCCATCTTACGCAATATGTCGAAGTTACCAACAGTTCCGTGGGTTTTGTTCTTTTATTGTAGTTTGCTTATACACCACATAGAGCGTAATCGTCAATGAAAGAAAGATACGTCTACTTGAATGAATGAAGGGCGGGAGGGAGATCCTTGTCTACGCAGAAAGTCACTCGTGTTGGAGGCATTTGAAGTATGCGCCGCCGCCGCTGCCAGCGTCGCGTGCCACAACTGATTGTGCTGTCGCCAGGTCGCGCTGCAGGCGGAAGCGCAGCAATGGAAGGTAACATTACGCAACATTGCTCCTACCCCTCTCCCCCACCCCCCTTCCGCTCCACAGTACTAGTGACTGGACTTCTTCTCAGAAGTACTATCTGTGATGAGTGCAACTAAGGGGGTATCAGAGAGTGACCAGTTACTGTACTATGAATAATAAATTAAAAAAACCTTAAAAAAAAGAGCTTTTATTTAAGCGATGTACCAAAGCGAAAAAAATAAGTTAAAGTAATGCAATATAAATGCTAATACCTCCATACATATCTCACATTAGTGAATCATAATAGAAATAAACGTACTTACTATCTATCGCTGAAAATGATTTAATATTTTATGTTGAATTATTTGTTTTCAAAAAGTTTGTTACGTGAATCGTAAATAAAATACATAATTCGGCAAGCACTTACTAACCAATTCTCACTGTCCAATGAAATTAATTATTGTCCACTTTTAAACGCAAACTTGTATTACTATAAATAAATAGCATAAATGATATAGCATCCGTGAGTATTTCAGGGGAAGTGTCGCGAGTTATCTCGGAATAAAATCACAATAAAGAAAAAACGTTTTAAAAATTGTTTATTTGAAACGGCCATCATAATATTGCATTGCCATTTATATATGTGTGCCAAATTTCCGTTCAATCGGTTGAGGGGAACTGGTTTAAAATTCTGTTGCAAGATTTGACCCAAACATACGAACTAACAAGTGAAGTAAAATAAAAGAATGTGAAAAAAAGAAGAAAGACGAAGGAGAAAATCGAGGACCAATTTAATGGAATTAATCACGTTTCACGATAAAATAGATTTTCAATAACAATTGTTACAAAGTTAAAAACGTATTACAATTTGAATTATGAATCACTGAACTTAACAGCAGTCAGTGACGGATCTAAGGAATTTGACTTGACTTTCTAAAATACATAAAGGAGAGCGATCAACTCATTAAATATCTTTTTCATTTGATTTACGTGCAACACAATGTTGTATACAGAATTGTATTTCAAAAGAACCACGAAAATGCAGATACAAGACTGAAAACAAAATAAATACTCCCGCTTCCATAAATGTATTTTATTTCCAGTATTAATAAAACGGGTGATTCCTTGGAAGACGAAATGATAGGGGAGAAGAGATGACAAAGTTTCGCAAGTGATAAATAAAACCATATTTTCAATTAGCGACCCGCCATGGATTTCTGTCACGCGCGTTGTTGACGGACTTATCACTCCACTGACTGTATTATAGTTTTGTCAGCTGTGAGTCTCCAGCCTCTTGCCTGAATACTGTAGTGAAACTGACAATAACGCGCCTGACGATTACCCAAAACATGGTTTTATTCATCACTTGCTGGAGGTTACACAAGAAGTTTCAAACGTTTACACTTAATTGTAATGTGATCACGACATTCTTCTGAGTGTGACAGTATAAATTTCATTCCTTAATAATGTGTATGATCCTTTTTAGCAGTGTATTCGAAGAAAATTAATAACTCATTACATTTTGCATGTAGAAGCTTCAAATTAATAAATGTCACAAATACAACAGTGATAATTTGCCGACTAAGAATTATTTTTGTCATTCTTAGTTTATTTTATAAACAAATAGTAAAGTCGACGTATCGGAAAAAACGGTAAAAATTTCGCGTTTTTTTGAAACATTTGTTTTAAAAACAGAATTATTCATTCTTAGATCCCTTTTTAACTTGAGTATAAGCAGAACAACATGATAAATTTAATGGTGTTAATTAGTTTTTTCTACGATTTTTTTTGTGGCATCTACAGCAGTTCGAAGTGACGGGTCTATAATACAAAATCCGAAATAGATCAAGTTTCTTCAGAATACTCAGATTCCATATTGCAAGTACTTTTTAATGGTATTATGGATGAGTAAGAATGGAAAACTTTTCAACTTTTTTGCGCGGACAGAGGACATCGACTTAGAATTGAGGACGTGTCCGCGGAAATAAAAGGTTCGATTCCCGGGTCGCGACCATCTGCATCCAGCGGAAGTAACATCTTTTGCTCTGAATGATACGTACTGTGCGTATTATGTCAAGTTTTCTAATATGAAAAAATAATAAATGTTTGTCAATTTTTTCGTTAATTTATACATATTTAATTATGCATTGTCAAAAAGCAGTACAAAGTGCGTATGACCACGTGGAGGACTCTAAACTAATTTGCTCTCCGGAAGCAAGCAAGGAACAATCCCATCAATTCCGATAAAGGCCCCTAAGGCAGAGGCGGATTCAAAAAAATTCAGCAAAAGTTCCTAGATAAGATAAACAGTTAGCTGCGAGTTATAATACTTATATAATGTCAATATGTTTGTAAATTTACATGTACAAGTTATTATCGAACTATAGATTATTCTGAGTATAGTGTTTAAAAATCATAAGTATAGTGTTTTAAAACATATATCCTTAAGAATAATTTCACTGCAAGAATATCAAAGTTATGTCTGCAAATTCACAACAATAAAGTAAACTGTGACGTTTTCGTGGTTAAACTTCAGTAGGAACTTATTCGCAAAACGCAAGCCACCCGCGACGGACGACGTTATCTAGGAGGTTGTAAAAGCACTGAACGAGGAACAAGCATGACTCTTCATCCTGGAAAACAGTTGCTAAACCTCAAAACATGTGTTGTATCATTTTCAAGTGAAGACGGTAATCGGTTCTCGATCCACAAAGTGATTCGAAAGAGTCGTTCAGATGACGACGACGTGCGAAATGTCCATAAAGATTGACACCAAATAATTTCGTAGGACGGCGATTGGTTGGTAAGGAAGCACTTGCCGAAGTATGTATTTTCTTTACAATTAGCGCAATCAGCTTCATGAGAGCAAATAATTCAACATACAATCATTTTCAGCGTTAAAGATAGCAAGTTCGTTTATATTTATCAGGATCTACTTTCGTCAAATAAGGAATATTAGCATTTGGCATTGCATTACCTTAATAAAAAATATTATTCGTAGTAGTTCGTGGCATAAATAAAAGCTTGTGTTTAAAACGGTTTTTTATTTTATACTTTTCAATATTGAAATTTGTTTATTTACATGTCGTAATAATTAATCGTGCTTGTTCACAATACTAATAAACAAACTTTTATTTCGTAAAAATAAATAAAATTAATTTAATAGTGTTCGTGTGACACCTTCCGATAGCATAAACATCCTTCTGAGAAGCGATTGTAATGTTAAGATAAGAAGTTCCTTCGCTATTTATAACTACGAGATAAGAAGATGTAATGAAAAGGCATTAGTTATGCTATTCGTTACACTTATTTGTATGAAGAGACGAATTACATTTCAGGGGACGCTTCCCGGAAATAATCCGCCTCGAGTTATCTCGGAATAAAACCGTATTAAAAAATAAAGTTTTTAATGGAGTTAGAAATATTGTGTACCAAATTTCAGCTCAATTGGTTGCGGGGAAGTGGTTGAGAATTCAGTGGCAAAGATTTGGTCCAAACCTACTCGCTGTCTCACTGACCGGCAGGAGCGGACCCGGGATTTGGTTTCGGCAAAGGGCCCATAATGACGAATACCACTGCGTGCGAGTCCCTCCACCGATTAAAAAAAAATTAACTTCTTGAAACTGCAATGGAAGACATTCGTACGCATAAATAACGCATGAACATACATTGCAGATTTCATTTTTAAAAACAATTCTCTTTTCTCAAATATTTACTTCGGACGTTGCTGCTAACAAGTATATTCACTGCCAGAGATTTACTCAAAACAATTTCAACGGTATTTCAGACGAAATCGTAACATCCCATCTAAAACTATAACATGTGTACAATAATACAAATTCAGATACATTTAATGCAAGGACGAATGTATTAATAATGAAATATAATGTTGGATGTAGAAAATAAAGTACATACTATTAAACCAAATGCGCGGACAGAGATAGAATCAGTGAAATATCGCAGCCCAATGCTCATGTAGGAGCGGAAATCTATAAAGGCGAAGCACTTCCCATGAAGTCATTTTACGTAGATTTTTTTAGTTCGTCTTGTCACTTTCAATGGCCATGCTGAATTTTCTTCCAAGTAAGAGAAGTCTTTCATTGTTATTATATCCTTTTTTGGGGGGAGGGGCAAGTGAGTCCGCCACTGCTAACAGGTGAAGTTAAATAAAAGTTAATGATGAAATTGAATTCTCAAGACTATGCTACCTAAAGGTGAACGTGGAACAACCAGGACAGTTGTGATTAGCATTTTAATAATGTTACAGATAGATCCCGCCACAAGCAACGCCGAGTACAACCAAGATCTCGCCTACACCTATCCGCATTTCCCTAGCCACGGTTCTCTTCACGTCCACTGACGAAACTCGCAATACCGCTGACAATTATCAGTTTAATAATTTAAAAAGAAACAAGAAAAATAAGCTGGATACAATGGACGGCTAAATTTTCAGGTTGGAGCAAAAAAAGTTGCGTTTGAAATGTACCCCGCCTCTGCTCACATATCCTAGGAGCACTTTTTATAGTTTAGTACAATTTACGTCAAGGCGACTGGTACATTTTTCTCATAAAAAGTATCTGGATCATGACCAGATATTTTAGTCCGTGTTCCCCACCATCCTAAACTTTCCGCGCCAGCTGTAGGTCACACCTTCACTCGATTATCCGTCTTCGGTTCCGTACAATCTCTACTAATAATGGCCATAAATTATCGCCAAACGGTCACTTGAAACGAATGGCTATTGGTGGCCACAAAATGAATGGCCGTTTGACGTTAACCGATGGCCATCTTTACTAGATAATACTTAAAGGAACTTGTCAGGCTATGCAAGGAAAACTCATTACGATTTATGTAATTGTAGGATTTTGACAAGTAAATAAATCGAGATAAATCAGTTGTTCAATAATTTAATTTTCGTTGAACTAATTTCGACGTATTTAAAGAATATCAAAGATCCTCAACAATAACGTTCAAGCGCATTCCTTCACAAAACAGTTGACGAGATATAAACCAAACACAAATTAGTCTTATTTTCCGTCTGCATATATTATTGTTACCAAATCAAACGATCCTATCTTTTATGAGCAGACAAATATTTACACTAAAAACACAAATAAAAAAATAACATACACAACGTTTCAATCCTTTGTGGGCTCACGTCCCAATGGTAACGAACACAAATTGTTATGGGAATCGTAATTGTTAAATTCGACCATAACTGTGCTTTACCAAGGGACAGTACCGCACTAACACTTCATGAGGTTTAAGGTGGATATGGACACTTTTTGGTGGCCTGTGTATTCCCACCATACACGTGTAAACTTACAAGTCGCGTGTAAGATTACCACATTAACGTCAGAGAAGTTAAAAATAATAAGCTCGCATTATTTATTTTACTGCTATAAGAAACTGGAGTACTTTCTTGTTTTATACATAGGAACCCATTTGGTGGCCATTCATAGGATTTCTCCCAGGAGGCGGCGCACTGCGCTGTTAATGGTCTAAGTTGCTGCAAATGCCCATAAACAGTTGGTGTAAAAGAAAAAAAGACAAACAAATGAACCCTCTACTAAATAACAATACAACTTGTAAAATTTATAATCACATTAGGGCACAGCACCAGGGCTGGAACTAAATTTATTTACGGTACAGTATCATGTATAAGAAGTTACTTTATTTTATATATATACGTAATTGTATTCGCACAAAACATTTTGTAGTATGTGATCCCTTTGATAATACTTTATCAAGTATACATACAAAGAAACTTTTAGCGAATTGTCACCAAATTTCTCGATTATGACGACGTTTGGAACATTCTCAACCACAACACGGTATGTTTCATTTATCGTAAATGACCACTCGAGTGTCAAAAATTCTTTTTGGGCGCCCCCATCTTTCAGCGTTCTCCATACTTCGAGGTCCTTCGCCCGGCACCCGCCTGCCCCCTCTTAGATCCGACTCTACACAGCACAGAATAGTAATATGGATTTATAAAAAAAAATACTTGCCTATAAATCAAAGTCATTATTGTATTTGTCGCCCATCATTCGGACTATTGGACCTCTTTGAACCACATTAAGAACATTTATTATTATTATTGTGGGGCTTTAGGGCTCGTAAACGGCAAGGTCATTACAGCCCTTCACATTTATTATTTACTAACCGACGAAAGATACTGTGAATGATAAAACATCCGTACCGCAATCGCAGCGGGAGAAGAGGGGGGTCGACATCATTGAAGCAGATTAGAAACAAAGGGGGCGGGAGAAATCTCATCATTTGAGTTGTAACTTCACCATCGAATAGTGCAAAGCATTGCAATGTCACCAAACTGATAAAATGTAATACATATTTAAGTACAAATGATTCAAGAAGAATAAAACGTACTGAAATCCCGAAATTCTCGCAGGCGAAGCCATGAGTAAGTGTGAGTCAGGTTAGTTGCGTTGCGTGGGTCGAGCCGGGGCCAGAACAGCCTTGCAGATGTCAAGGACACGAGAAGGAATCACCTCGCTCTTGGAGTGCCAGTCCTGTTTGTGAGTGCGCTGCGGTCGCAGTCTGCTCGCAGATGGAAGAAGCGCGAAAGGATTAAAATGGAATACAATTAATTTATAAAACTTCCTCAGACCATCATAACTGTGAAACTCCAATATTACCAATCAACTTATTTTAAATGTGCGAACATTTAACGAATACATGCGGAAATTCACCACACAAATACAAGGAATTGTTGAGGAATTTAAGAATTAATGTTTCATATACACACGCGGTTCGTCTACTATTAAATATATGATTCAAAGACTATGAACAATTATTCACTACCTTTAAAAAATATGACGAAGAAAAGATTGCAAAATATATATTACGTATTTCAAGCGACAACACAGAAATTGTTACAAAACTAGCATATATATCAGAAAATAAACACAAATATAGTGATTGATCTTCACTCACTGATATTGGGAACACCACCATTTCGCCAAATACGTAATATGGTAATCTGTGCAATCTGCTGGTAATGACACTCTTTGGAAAGTTTATTGAATTTCTCACGATAACAACTTGTGCATTTCTAAAAATAATTCATTCTGATACCTTCATCGAAATTTTTCGAGGCGCTTCCGTCATATACTCAACATAAATTAGAAATCGTTTTTTTACGGGTACGTTTATGCCCCCGTCGTAGTTATGACTAAACAAAAGTAGAAATTGAATTTTCTTTTGAATGAAACTGCGTTCAATCACTTCGATGTGCATTACCCTATGGTTCTCAAACTTCCCTTTCTCCATCATTCAATGAAATCTTAAGTGTTACACACTAAGAAGTCTACGTGGAATTAGTTAAAACTAAACATATGAATATTCTTTTCTAACAAGGGTCCTAATGAATAACAGCAAAATCAACAATCTCAAATGAATTTTTTTAGAGGTATTTCTGTTCATAATATTTTCTCACGAAATGAGAAAGGTCTGTGTGAATTACTTAGCAATCCCCTTCCCTTACACTTTTTCCGCAATCCCAAGTTGAATAAACTAGTCTGGATCGATCCGTTTCCGAGACAAATGCTAATGCCCAAATTGAGCTCGGCGAACAGAAGAAAACAATTAGCATATCCACAACCACCTGTACGTCGTCAATTACGATTCTCGTTGACCGTGGTTGAAGTCAGCCGCGAACATCATCCGTGGACACGCCCCTTTCCTTTGTCCTGTTCACAGTGGGTGAATCCTCTTTCCTATTTTCGCAGTCGCATTCTCGGGGGGGGGCATTTTTTGGATCCAACGCGCTGACCCTCTATCGAACAAGTATGTTTTCCATATAGTGCAAAAGTATAATTACACAACGGGTTTTGACACCTCTACAGCAGCGGTCGCCAACCGGTAACTCACAGACTTTTGCTGATCCGCAAAAACCCACACCAAAAAATAAATTATATAATTTCTTTGATGTAAAGGATACTCAACTATTACAGCTGTTGAACGATATCACTTCTTGGACAAGGCACACCCAACATCAAATATTTTCAAACCATATAACTAAACAATAAATACTAGTGAAACTAAGAAAATAATTTTTATTTTGAATCATCCCAACAAAACATCACCAACACCATCTATATTAAATATTTTGTCACATCAATTGAATAAACATGTTTAATTAAATTAAAATGTTGTTAAAATGCATCTCATGTTAAATCAGTACATCAAAATTTTCTTTTAATTTTTGATGACATTATTCAACAAACAAATTTATCCTATATTTTAAAAACATCTGTGATCCTCCAGATTTAAAATTATGATTTTAGTGGTTCGCAAGGCCCACAAGGTAGAAGGCCAACACAATCTGTTCTGAATAGCCAGTCTTGAATATGCACTTTCGTACACAAATTAGGTTGAAGTAAAAAAAAAATTGAGAAATTGGGACGAAGTAATGAACTAATGTAATGTAACAAAGGCAATAATTTTTCCCCCCCACAAGTGGCTGGATTAGAATGGAGGTAACACATCCATTGGTGTTGGATTACCATATTTTAAGCAAACTAATTACATGCTTTGGATCCCCACACCATATTAACAAACATTTTAAACACATTTATTCCAAGTTATATTGGGTACCTTTCAACCCTAAATTTGTCACTAATCCATGAACTCAACCATTTTGCAAGAGCACACTGCAATAAACTAACAAATAAATTTAAAAAAGAAAACATTTTGAGGCTAGTACTTCAGTAAAACTATTTTGAAGTTGTATTTTTAAGAGAATTCCCATGTAACTTCTAATGGAATCAGTATACAGAATTATCACTAGTGTCACAATATAATACAGAATAAGTAGTACAAAAATACACGTACAAACATGGGGCCAGGAACTGAGTCTGGCATTACTTCCAGTTACTTGTGCAATCTGAGAAAAATAAACTCAGCAAAATTGTAATATGACAGCCAGTTATTTGGTGACAAGTATTCAGAATTCAACTTGGGATTAAGGTTATCATACTTTAGACCATTTTTCAAATCCAATCAGTGCAGTAAATGATCCGAAGGTTTGAATAAATCATAATTCATGTATTACTATTATTTTTAATATAAAAATAGATTATAGTGACAGAAATTCAGTGGGCTCACTACAATAAATTGTAGTAGTTTACCAGAGTAAGAGAAGTGTGTGACTGACTACTTATTACAAAAATGTATAATACATTACAGCATTGAAAGTTTCGTTATGTTCTTGACTAACACCTGGCACTTGCATAGCACCTTAATACAATTTCTATCAATACAGGTTCACATTATGAAATAAGGTCAAATACCCATTAGTTTTCAAAATCATAGGTCAATATTTTTTACCAAAATCATTCAATCTTCTGTTCTCTCTTCCACCTGTCCATATGGGACTTAAGTATCTTAAAACCAAAGCATCAACACTACGTGACCCTCCGTAACTTTCTCCTTCACAGATTAAGTAACTCTTACTCATGTGAATAAGATACATAATTCAAAACCTACAATATGCTGTCTCTAATCTCTCTCTGTGTACTCCAGTGTTCTTAGCTCAAATCGATAATATATTCCTGAGCATCCTCCAAGATTGAAGCATATTATCAACATCCCACAGTCACTCAGATATTACATCATTTCTAGATGTGTAGTTTTACTATAAGTGGTGAAATGGATTAACTATACATACAATACATAAACATATTACCAAGGGAAAATCAAATATTCCAATATCACCCAGTTTATCCACAGGAATAGAAAATAAAGCCTTACTTAACATGCAAATCAAATGACTCGTTTTACAGACGCAGCAATATACCCACGGGAAATGAACACTAGGAAAAATATGCATCACACTCTTGAATGAGTACGAGAAGCTTAATACAAGTTTTAGTGTTTGCAAGGAATAGATCTGCACTTTGACAGAACAAGAATTAGAATTGAAAAATTCACAGCATAAACACAGTATTATGCTAATCCCACTTCAGATGAATTAGGTGTTGACAGCAAATGTGAAAATATCAAAACTGATTTCAACTACTTTCCAACAGATGAATCTAATATTCAAGAGTATGAACCTTAGTATCTGATAATGCAACATACAAAACAAAGAACCCAATGTTGATAGAAATCATACAATACTTTTTACTTTCATGCACAAGGATACAAAATCAAAACACCAAACGACAGGTTAAATCTTTATTAACCTTTCTTGTAATACAAATAAAAAACATTTCTTGTATTTTCAGTCAAAGAGACCTGCAACAAACAAAATTATAATGAGCAACAATGATTAATTAAGAGATATAACACAATTTGCACTAATCTTTAACAAGAAGTCACATATGTAATGTAAAGCGTGAACCTAACTAAAATACATATCCAAACTTCACACACTGTTCAAGAGCACAGAATTATCAATCTCAATACCATTATAAATATGAAACTACAAGAAACGATTACAAATTGTGAATAGTGAATTCCTCAACCAATTAGTTTTAAGATTTGAAGTTCATTGTTCTGCAGAAATGAATTTCTTCAAAAACCCTTCCCTTGTCAGTTTCATTTTACATTCATAAACAACTATCTCCACTGTAAGTCAACACACACTGATCAGTTACTAACTAACACCTCGTGCATCTACTTCAGTTTTTCTTTTATCTCACACTGACAAACGCTAGAGATATTACGTAGATGAAGTTCTCTCAATTAAAAACAGGGTAGAAAGGAAAGAAAAAAGGACTAGCCTACATCAACAAACGAAATTTGTTGGGGAAAAATTGGAGACATACCCACTTACAAATGAGATAATTTGTTAATAATACATTTCTAATGGAACAGCATAAAACAATGGTCACCGAATAAGATTATAATTTTAATATAGAAAAAAATATGCAGTTACTTAAAATTCATTAATATAATTCAGACGATCAAACACTGGAACAGTGATAAATGCAAAAGGATGTAATCACTATTATAGAAAAAGAAGCAAAGATGACAATGGTCAACACTCAGTGAAACAATATCCATATGTGGAAATAATGAAGAGATACAGTCCAACCAACAATCTAATAGAATAACAGTGAACATACCAAATCCCATGTCATCATCAGACTCTTCTGATTCTTCCTTCTTCTTAGCCTCCTCTTTCTTGGCAGGAGCTGCTTCAGCCGGCGCTGCTGCAGCTGGGGCTACAAATTTACAATAAGAATGTCAATTACATGGACTAACGAACATACTAAAAATGTCATAGGTTAAGATATTCACCAGCAGCAGCTGCAACACCGCCGCCGCCGCCGCCACCACCAACTCCTGAACCCACGTTGGTTATGAGGTCCTTCACATTGATACCTTCAAGTGCTTTCGCGAATAAACCAGGCCAATAAGGCTCTACATCTACACTCGCAGCCTTCAGGATAGTCTGGATCTTTTCACCCTGAAAATCAAACAATATACAATCATGCTCGCAATAAGCACCTAGTCAAACCAGCTATTCCCATATATCTTACCGTCACAGCCACATCATCGTCAGCAAGTATTAACGCCGAATACACACACGCCAATTCTGCCTTAGAAGTCATAGTGCGAAAATTAAAGGAACGGATGGATTACAATTAAGGTGCAAGTCGTCGATTTCGACCTTAGCTCTGCGGGAGAACAAGCACCACACAACTCTCGTAACACGCAACTACTAGCTTCTCTAAAGCGCCACGAACATTACAGGAACCGGAAGAAGAGAGCAGATCGTTCTTTATATCGATACCAATCGATACTTTACGCTACTCTATACATGATTTCGATAGGCTAACGGCGGAAACGAGATTCATACTGAAGAATTTCTTATTTGTTCATTCCACAACACGCTTGATCATTCTAGGTGCCTGCACGCTACCTGGCAGCGAAAATAAAAAATGATGGAGAATAATAAGTTATTTAAGGATTGGTTGTATCACGAGTTGCCAAACAAAACAAACGATTGGTACTAGCTAAATTCTGTTTGCCTACTCGTGGTACAATAAGTTATTTAATTACTTTAATTCGTTTATTCCGGAGAATAATTAGTTTATTATCCTCCACGTGCTCTTATTCAGTTGGTAACAGCTATCTTGACCACAAATTTATTATGAATATTTCGTGTATGTTTACATAATATGGAAAAAGAAGACAACGATATATCTTATCTAGGAATTTTTGCTGAATTTTTTGAATCCGCCTCTGCCTTAGGGCCCTTGATCGGAATTGATGGGATGGTCCCTTGCTTGCTTCCGGAGAGTAAATTAGTTTTTTT
>NNCF01129345.1:205518-219892 GCA_002313205.1 Laupala kohalensis
GGGCACTTGACCACTAACAATTTTTTTTACCGCGTTGCGGAATATAGCACTTATGTTCTTTCAGTTTCAGATCTTCCCCTGGTTCCGTACGAAGAGCCTTTCTAATGTACTGAGACCTTGCTACGTCTGACTGATTGGTGAAATGCATCATGAAGTAGCAGGTCAAGTATCTTCATTAAAAATATTTTTTACAATACGACAAACGTTCGAATGTCGGCAAACGGAATTCTTACTTCTTGAGAAGAAGACTCACATGTAATCTTTGCCAAACGGTGTAGAGGTATAAGAATGGTGAAATGGTCCCAGGTGGTTTTGAGTTCGCCATTGATATAGCCTCTCTCTGTGGGTCAAAAACATGTTCTGAATGTAAACTTGTTTGTCCGGGACAAACCGCATCTCAGTAGACAGAACTACCAACATTTCGGCCATCTTACTGTGACCTTCTTGAGGGCAATGTTAGAGTCGTGCAGACCTAAGTTGCTGTCGTACTTTTGACTGAGTTTTGTCTACTGAGACGCAGTTTGACCCGGAGAGACAAGTCCGGACGCAGAAGTCCACGTTTACATCTTCTGAATGGCATTAAGTAAAATTTCCATCACCTTTAAAAATTATGTCCAAAATATTATTTGTTTTGTTTCTTTACTTATTTTTCAAAAATCAATTTTTTAAGACTTCTACGATCATTTTCTACGAAATCTTCAAGTAGAATACTATTTTAATGAAACGTAAAATTGACGCAAAATTTTTTCGAAAGATCTCCACAGTTATTTTGATAAGCAAAATTAACTTCAATAAAACAGAAAAAGATATTATATTTTTCAGGATGAAGTTGCTTTTTCTAGCAGTTTCTGTTGACTCCCCACAATCTGCTACATACAGGATATAAAATGTTAAGATATTTCATTTTCCACCCAACATCATCTCATTATCCTGTTCCGCTCTGACGACAATCAATTTTAAGTGAACCAGAGCATGTTCTACAATGTCCGCTTCCCCCATAAGAACGAGGCAAATTGCGATCGCTTTTGATTGGCAGGTATGCAAGGTTTGTATAACAAGTTATGAGATCAAATGCGGGAAAAATAAGTTAGTGAAACTTTTAAAATTCTTCAAAATGCGAGTCTTGGGCGTCGACGCACTTATGTCAATATTTTCACGCTCGGAAGGCGGCCTAGAAGTTTTTTTCTTTCGGGAAACCCTTCAAGCGGCGCGTCAAAGCAGCTTGATTTCTGCTACGGCGCCATGGTGATATCTTTTAAGGCAGTCTTCACTCGGAGGAACAGGAAGAAAGTCCAACGGGGCTACATTGGGACTGTAGGAGTGCTGGAGATGCGTTGCTATTCCGTTCTGGACCAGGAGTGGCTTGGTGCATTGTCATGATGATGCAACTGCCAACTGGCGGCAACGCCTGGCCTCACTCGGTTGACGTAGAGTACAATTTTCTCAAAACTGCTTCGTAGAAAGCACCAAAAGACTATAAAGGAGTAATTTCAGGTTTTCATTATTAGTTCTGAAGTGGTGGAAGTGTGTTGGATGGCAGCGTCGTTCATTGTATGTGCGGGATAGAGATACTTATTAAAGTGGTAATCCATGCCACCGCAATCACGACGGAAGTCAGTTTTTGTTATATTTTAATGCTGATCTCTCGTCTCGTAGCTTTGTGATGTCTCGAGTAAGTTGGATATGATGGAACTGACGGTTTCGGTATCATTCAGTCGACATCTGTCTGGAACTGCTGGAAGGTAAGATTTGATGTTTGTCACATTCATTTTCGGGTTCCCTCAAGGAGCATCCGTCGGCAGCATGATGGGCAACCTGTTAAGTTGGCGGAATGTTCTCCTCCAAATTTGCAGCAAAAAAGGTCTGTCTCCTGTAAAGCTTGGACTTGTGTTTCGGGGCATTTTGTAGTTTGCTCCAGTATAAGTACTGTTCCGCGATAATGTCCCTGAGCTGACCTCAAGTGTTACGCGCTAATCCAGAAACATTCGCTTCAGAACATAAAAAAATAGAGTTAAAAGATGTGTCTGCGGTATTTCCGTTGGATGCTCACCTACATGTCATGACATTTGGCTGCTGTGCGGAATGTTGTACTCTAATGTAATGCACAATCCTCGCACCCGATGACAATGAAATGGAAAACCGACCCATTTCTCAGTCGCGCGTAAACAGCTCTGTGACATACGGAGAAGGTCAACTGATGAGGGAGAATTTGAGATGGTTAAGCGTCGGCAGAGGACGATGTTTGCAACCAAGTAAGGAATAAACCAAGTAGAGTGCTTGCGCAGATTGCTGCATCCTTGGACTTTCTCGTGGGATAGTCCCTGTATGGAGGCCTCCTTAGACATCGTAGGAAGATGGAAGAGGTTTTAGTCTCGGCTCTGTCTTTACGTCGGCTCGTCTTTTGAAAATGAAGCGTGACCTATTGCATTGTCTACAGGTGGAAAAACATTTGAAAAATGTCGTGTCGTTTCCTCCCTGAGTCGCAATCTGTTAGCGCCCAACGGTCATTCATTTTAAGTGATTCGTTTCCCGTCGGGTGCTGGTCAGGGTTCTTCACGTACCCAGACCAATCGGGAGCAATGAGCTAAGGTTTGATCTCAGGAAAAGAGCATCATTATAGGAATATGTCTTTTTGTGGTTTGCGGGGGATATGCCAAATTCTTGTTGTGCCATAAAATATTAAACCACACTAACACGTTAAGTGATGGCACACTTTGCAACATAATGCGAACGACGTTAAGTGACGAACCATCACGAAAATAAAGTTATATTTCAACGCGTTAATCAATTGATAATAAGCACCAAAACATGCGAGAGATATTGGAGTGTAGGGATAAACAGTTTTTGACCAAGTGCAAAACCAATGGCGATAAAGTTTTCGCTTCAAACTTTAGTTATTTTAATAACAATAATTAACTTTTATTTTGTGGTTAGGCTCAAGCCTTCAAACCTGCTCTTCCGCATTACCACCGTCAAATAAATACATGATAATAATACATACATAAATAACAATACATACATTAGTATATTCATAAACATATAGATAAATTATACCACGAAAAAGGGAGGGCTATAAAATTACTCTACTCTGGGGTATCAAAAAGGATCATCCCGATATTAACCTTAAACAATCGAGGAAAACCCAGAAAAATACCTCAATTAGGATGACGGCTGAAGGCCGAACATATATTAGATAATTTAATACAAAGTGCGTCATATTTTCGCTCATTTCGGTGATTTTGCTCAAGATGTGTAAAACTAGACTAGCTATTTCCTTATCCCATTATAATTTAAAATGTGTTCTGAGACTAATTTGCACTTAATCATACGCACCAAACATTCAAGGCCTAGTAAGATAACATACGATCAAATTTAGAAAATGCAGCAAAAATATACGGAACCTTATTTTTATAATAAACTTTCTGAATAATTTGATTATTTTACTGTAATTACCAAATTAATCTTTTCTGCTACGAATTAAAGTTGGTCTTTCTAAGAAGAATATCACTTCGTTTCGTTAACTCCAGTGCAGCTAATGACTACCTAAATCCCATCACCAGCTCGATAACGAATGCGCACAGGATTTGTAGGTGACTGTGTGACGTAACTGTGACCCGTATTTCTTCAAGCAGCGCTCCTGACTTCTGGACTGCAAAAGCCATTACGGCTCCGTAGCGCAGAGCGCTAGCGTGAATAGTCAGGTCTAAACAATTCCTGATAGGAAGTTGAATTCTGGGGAGTAGGGAGGAAATTACCTCCCCCCCCCTCATAAAAAATCCCGGTTCCAACACTGACGGTAACAATTGCTATTGTGTACGTGACCCGTGTACTTGATGGGGTCGGGAACACTTCGGAATGTGAATGTGCCTAAGTAGCACACCACACTATCTCTTTGCAGACGCAAAGATCCGATATCATTCATTAAACTTTATTGTCAAAAAAGTAGTTGCAAACTGCGTATGACAATGTGGGGGGGGGGCAATAAACTAAGTTACTTACTACTCTAAACGTTAATCGTTCACGGTTCCTTTGATGGAAGAAAGCGTATTGACTTTTCTACTTTTGTGGTTTTAATGGGTTTTCTTTCTTCTACCCGTTCCCTGCTTCTGTCTGTAGACTGCTGTCCCAGGTCGCGGCAGTGCAAAGAGCTTCGACCTAACACGACTCTGTGCGTATTAGTTGATTCTAGTTTGGTATCAGCGGTCGGATTTTAAACAATGTGAAGGGTGAGGGGAACTTTTGAAACTTGCCTTTATATTTCAATACCTTACTTTGTAAAACTGTCAAGAAAATTATATTGGGGTTTAATTAAAAGGGTATTTATTTAAAGGGACTTAGTTTTTGTAATTTTGAATTTAATTGTGATACTGCTTAATTTTGACAGTCAATCATGCGATGTTAAATTATTTTTCAAGGAGGAAATAAATGTACATAAGATGTAGGAGCTGGGGAGAAAAAGATAGCAAATTCCCTGGCTCCACCACCTCCTTAATTTGAACCCTGTCGTCAGGGCAAACGCAATACAGCGCGCGCACACGCACACACACAAAGCATCACCTCACAATTTGGAGAATCTGAAATAAATTTTCTTGGTTCAGCAGGAAAGCTCGTGAACCCAGTGTCAGTATTTGGGGCACAGGGTGTTGGTCCTATCCCTTTTGTCTTGTCTCCTAATTAACTTCCCCCAGTTAAATATATATGGCAACCCCAGGAAGAGGATCCTAGAGCCATCCATGACCCCTCCCAAACAAAGGAAACTATTTTCCCCCAAGAGATTGAACGAGTGTAAGCAAGTCTCAAGAGTATGCAATAAACCATAATATTTCCATACAATGTTGTGTGCAAGCGTGGATACAAGGGGGTCATGACCCTCCCCCTAAAATCCCACAGAGAATGAGTTTCTAGTCGCGGAAAAGCGGTTATGGTTTTACGCATTTGAACGATTTTTAATCACTTTAAAGTACTTTTGTAGAAACGATTTCGCAACGCACAACGTGCCATACCCAGTTTGACAAAGTTGTAGTGGCGGCGACGGTGGTGCTATTATGGTTGTGAGAGTTGGTGTCGGAGTGAAGGACAGATGATACGCTCCAAGGAAGAGAGTCGTCTTCGGAGGTCCACGAGTTATGAATGGCGGCTGTGCTTTAGCGGATCGCTGCTATCTTTAATCACAATAACAGTTTTGCATCTATCACTTTCGCACAAAAATTTTAAAATGTCGAAAGTAGGGCGTTACTGTACCGAACCACACATTAACACTTAGATGGCCTGAACTTACAATTTGCTTTAGAATTTTCAATTTTTTTCTGAGTTTGGGATATTTTCTGGTATGTACTATGCCCAAGACTATAATCTTTTGTTATGACCCCCCTCCCTAAAATATTAGTCTGTATCCACCCGATTGTGCATTTATTTCTGCTGTATATACAAGTATCTATGTTAGGTCACACTGAAGTGGATGAAGAACTATCAAAGTATTTTTCAAACAACTATTTCTTTTAATAGTGTAGATAGAGGCAGAAATTTTACATGAGGTGGAACTTTATGCTATTAATTGATGTATATTAAATTCTTTAACGAGTCTGACATATTAACATTAGAGAGAGATTCAATCCATGGGCATGTTTCACTTTTTCTTTTTGATATAACTTACATAATAGGTATTACATAATCAAAAGCTGTTTTGGAATACCCCTCCCAAAACTTTTTCCTGGAGCCACCTCAGGTTCACTTATTCCTAATCTTATTATAAACTAAGTCGATAAAAGTATGTGTATGGGTTGATTTCAAGCCTCCAAAAGCACAAGATCAAATTTAATGAAATTAGGGATAATTATTACCCACAAATTCAGGATAGACATTACACATTACAACTTAGACAATTAGGGTGTTCAACTACAACAATTACTGCAGTTGCAGGGGAAGAGGAGATGAACTCAACACCATTAATTATACAAGTGCAATACTGCAGAAATATGCAACCCACATTGATCATCTTAACTCTCACGTGGGGACCAAAGAAGATCCAAAATGATACAAAACTCAATTGATTCCTTTTTCGTGGTAACAAGTATATATACACATGGGCAATAATTATATTGGGGGCAAAAATAAAAATGGCACTAACTTATATTTCTTCCACACCTGCGGCAGAAGGGGTGAAGGATGAACATAATAAAAGGAACATTAAAAAATATTTATGATTATTTTCATGCTATATATCAGAAATTTGTTGTAACTTCTCAAAAATTCAGTGAATGGTAAGGGCAGTATTGACGATGCAAATTCACATAAGGTGGTTTCCCTTTTCGTGACTTGTGATACACAAGGTACTACATTTTCATTATTGAAAATTTAAGAATAATATTAAGTGATAAAATAAGTATAAACATTACTAAATTCTAAAGAAGCAAAGAAAGCCGTGGGTATTCTGATAGTTGTAAGTAAAAATGAATGAATCCCCTTCTTCATCTCATGTTGTTACATACGCTGAGTTAGCTATGTAACAGCATCATTTTAACATCTTATTGGTAAGGTAGATTGGACCAATAAGCAATGGCAGACCTAACACAGATGGAGTAATCTAGTCTTCAGTAAAACAGCTAGGTGAAGGAATCTATGCACTGTGAAATTTTTCTCCTGTTAAATCATTCCAAATTAAAATTAATGGAGGTACTATACCAAAGGCATCAATTGCACACAATACCAGTATTAATTAGTTAACTATATTAAAGGGAGTTGGGTATTATTTCTCATACCAAATACTGGTTGAATAGAGTAAATGCTGAAACTCTTCAAAAGTATGAGGGGGGATCATATACGTATTGAAAAGAACTAAAATTTTGTGGTACTCAATTTTAAACTAATTCTACCACAAAATTAATTACTCCATCCAAGAAATTGGTTGTAAAAATTCATTCTTCATCTTTCATCATTCCTGAACTTTCATTTTATCATAAATGAAAACTTCAAGTAAAAATACACAAATTATTAAAAATTGTTGAATAGAGAACAATTTCATAACATACATTTTAAGAATAATTTCATCCATACACATAAATTACATTCTGGGTATCTTATTCTCTAGTTTCTAGGGCTTTGTATGTTTTCACAAAAGAAAAAACATCATTAAAAATGAGAATGGATATATCAGAGACCCGTATTTCTTCCATACCTATATCCTCAACAAAACAAAGGTTTAGAAATGAGGAAAAAATTCAGGAAATGTAATACACTAACATATATAACTTTATTTACACAACATTACTTTTAAATATTTCAGGTTCCATTTATGAGACAGAACATTAAAGCATTTTCACAAAAAACCATTGTAGCAAAAAGGGATTGAACATCATTTATGTAAATCTCCCTCTTTCAGGAAAGAGATTTCTGGACTAGCATGAGGTAGTCTTCGCTTCACTACGTACATTTTCTTGTTAGAGAGGCATATCACATAAGCGAATTCATTATATGAAACTGAAACAAACAAAAGGATATAATTGCCAACATTTGGTTACGTCTTTTGAATTCCACACACTTAAACTATTTTAAGTAGCATATGTATTGACTTAAGGCAATTTCTTGGCCTTATGGAAAGGAAGGAAGAAAAAAAATAGTACATATAAACATTCTTAAGACTAAAACAGCAACAGTGATTGAAACCTATTCATCAAATGGCTTCTCAAAACTTAAATTTTAAATTAATGGATCATAATTCGTTTTACCTAACAGTATGATGTAGAATAAGAACGCTTCAAGGAAAGAGTCTCTATGAGACAAAATTAACTGTATGAATTGAAACAAATTGTACAACGGTCCAATAGAAAAACAATCAATATGAGGAAACAAAGCACATTTGTATCATATTGTTTAAAATGACAGATGCAAATAGAGTACATATGTATTTGTGATGACAGAAACAAATACGAAAGAAACCAAAATACAAAGATATTTTAAAAAATCACTAACATTGGAAAAAATTTGGCTCAAGAATGCTGAAATAATTTAATTGGAATGTTTATTCATCTGCTCGTAGATCTGAATACACTTCAAAAATTTTCATACTAAAGTGTAACCATTCACAACAATTAAAATTTTTCTTAGTGAATGTTTCAGAGTAAAGACTTGAATCTTTCAAGAAATTAAAAATTCAAAGCTTTTACACAAAATAAAACCTTATCCAATTTCAAAGAATGCTTCCCTAGATTTATCCTGAAACTATAATTNACCCATCTAGATTTATCCTGAAACTATAATTTCTTATCTCGGCTGAACACTAGTTTTTTCGCTTGCTACAGCATCTCCGGAACACAGATGTCAATCATAGCTGGGCAGAATCATAGCCCATTATGTCTCACTCGTATTCTGTACCACTTCCTACATGTACCACCTCAATTTGACAATAATTTTTTACTAATGATAATTATTTCTCAACTTAATCAATTGATCAACTGTTGATGAAGTTTCCAAGTTGTCTGCACCAATAATACTACATTTTATAGTCGTAACATAAAAATATCATGGTGAACGGTGTCATGCGAGAGGTAGCAAACGTTTTCTAGTGGTATTGTCGCAAAGGAAATATTGTTTATTTTAGTTATCACTCATTATTTTGGTTATAGGAGTCTTATTTATTGATCAGCTTATTATTTATTACTTAAGTTTTGAGTATTCAGGCAAGGAATATATTGCATCAGGAGGTTCTTACACTGACTATTTCTTTCTGATCCCACTTCTCTACTCATCAAATGAATCATAAGGGTTTTCAGACACCCTGTGAATATGAGTTTGTACTGTTAGTCATTTGTGCAATTTTCTGTACTGACCTCTCTGAAAACCCAATGTCACATATTCTGAAACAGGGATTCTACATGAAACCCGAAAAATCTTGTTAACTCGCTACCTTTTGTGACTATGGAAAAAAACAGTAAGGAGAATAAAACCGAGAAGCAGGCAGAGAAGAACTAATAATTGCAACATGTTGACGGTCAATTTAAAAGGTACAGAAACATCTAAGTTTTGTATTTTGTTTCAGAATTCAGCTAAGGAACTAAAACAATTAAAGTTACCCTGCTGTGCATCCAAGCCCATTACAGTTAGAACATGGGCAGCGCTGATAGAAGTAATCAAGGCGTATCAAACTATCAAGTAGACAATAATGACAAAAAATGGTGCCGGTCCACAAACTTCACAAGTAACTTTTCTGTTACACGATATAATGAGATGAACCAGTTCACATTCGAAAGCAAATAGTGTAAAAAATGCTACCAAGGTGGCAGGTGCTTGAGACGAATACGAAAACAATGTCTCAAATAATATGTTGACGTCTAGGTCCTGCATTTTGTGCCATATCGTGAGAAGAAGTGTTTAGAGAACTGTCACTGAAATTGTAATACACTTTCTTTATTCCTTTTTGTTCATTGTACGCTTTTTATTTACAACAGAAATTTATATGACTGAAGATAACCACAGGTACAATTGAACCAAGATATAAGTGAAACAAAAGTGGTGTTGTTTTATTCAAAGGTTTCATTAAAAATTGCCCCTTGAGGGAAAAAAAAAAAAACAGGACTTAATGGGTTATCAAAAATTAATTCAATACTGTAATTAATCAAACATCTCATGCCATTACAGTTTGTATTTCAATCACATAACTAAGCACATCAACAGCTGTATTAAGGTATTTTGAGAATAAAATCTAATTAATCCCCTAAATCAAAGATGACAATACGATGTCAATTTTGTTTCTTTGTTAAGGAAATGTTTTTGTTAAGGACTATGAAATAAATTAGAAGTATGTTATAAAGATGTATTAGTAATTCATAACATTTTATGAATCAGAATGAATATTTCATGACATATTGATAACAATAAATACTTAAGAAGCTCTTGCTATTCACAATTTAATTATTCAATACAATTCATGAAGCAATTTTATATTTTCATAAGTGAATGTACTTCATAATTCAGTATTCTTATAAATTACTAATTAAATTATTTTTGCAAGATGTAAAGTGTAAACCTGCAATTAATCACAAATTTAAAAATAATTAGTAATTTTGGTTAATTACATGTTCAGGTGTAATTGTTCAGACCTGGAAGATTCCACAAAGATAGAAGGGAAATTATAAATAAAGTATCATTTAATTAACAATAATAATATCAAATTCTTGACTAAAAACATTGCATTATTCATTGAAAACAATGCAGATAATTTATCATCATTTGAATGAAAATTATTCATTTCAATGAGGATAAATTAAATCAATTGTCAGAATTTTGAGATCATTAAATATTTCCTAACCCATTATGTCTTCCAACATAGTGCACATATATACTAAGTTTTGTTAGTTCTATTTCATCTTGAATCACAAAAAAGAAATAAGACCAATACAAAGCAATGGGAATTACAGAGTAATATAAAAGTCAAATTTGATAAAAAATAAAAATACCACTCTTCCCAATAGTACAATATAATTTCTTCTATTTCTAATTTTCACTTTACAATGCTAGTAAAATCAAAAGATCTTTTTTTTAGTATGCATGCAAGTGATTATTTGTTTTAGGAGAGGTAAGCACAAACCTGTCATTCGCTTAAATCCTTCACCCATTTGAAAAGCTGAAGGATCTACTTTGTCTGCGAGGGAAATCAAGTTAGTAATTATATCTGCCATATGTTCATCGTTCTCCAATTCTCCTCCTGACTGGAAACAAAAATGAATCTTTCAGCTCATAACAACAGAGAAAATCTTAGAAAAATATAATATATACCAAAAGTATTTTACAACTTTCAGTACACAATTCCCACGTCATGAATACAAAGAGTTGAAAATGTTGATAAAATTTAAACTCCGACCAAAATTATCTTTTTAAATATCACAATGAATGCACATGAGGTCCTAATATTACACCACTTTTCAGGTATTGACAGAGAAAAATAAGTAAATTAAGGAACAGATTTCCAAAGCATCTTCTTCTAAAGTAAAAGTAAAAGGAAGAAACTAACTATCCTTAATCAACAAAGGAACCAAGTTTGATAAGCAGAGCTTATGAAATAATACTATCTAAGTGTTATAAGGTTAATATCCTTAATGAAAGTACCAAAGTGTGCAATATACATAACTTTTCAAAAAGAATACTAAGAGCACCTTTGAACTGGAGTTTTAAAATTTGGGTTGACAAACATGAGAAAAACTTATTGCGGAAAGAACATAGCTAACTGTAGCAGAAACCTTGGGATGACAGTAAGTAGTTATAATAATTATTATAATTTTATCAACAATGTAATTATCAATACAAGCCTTGGTACCAATATTAATGCTTACTTGGTATGCAATTATACAAAATTCCTGATATGAAAATTACTACTAAATTAGGTATTCATTATTACAAATAATCATTTGCAAGGAGGCTTAGTTTTTCACTTTTATGTTACCAAAAGCATAATATTATCCCTGAAATGAAGTAGTGAATCAAACCAAATATTGACTTAAAGAGTTGCCCAAACTACCTCCCAATTAAAATAATAATAATAAATTTTGATGAGTTATGTTGATATAATTCTGATTCAATTTTTTATTTTTTGGTGAGATATTGCATAGCATGTAGCAGTTGATGAATTAATTCCCTTAGTTATGGCTTACTTATTGACAAACATTTTAGAAGTTTGGTTAAAGGCATAAAGGTCTGAAATTAAAGAAACATGGTATATGAAATTTTGAGTTGACCAGGAGGGCGTGACTCCCAGACCAACAATTGCCTGGAGAAGCAGACAGAAAAAGCAAGCAGAAAAACTCACCTCCTCAACAGAGATAACGCTTTGCTGTTAAAAACAGGATAAAGAATGAAAACACTAATACTGCTGAAGTGAACTTTCTTTTAAAAATCATGACATAGCATATTATCATAATTTGTACCATCTTCTTATGAAGATCAAGAGTGCACAGAAAAATTTACTTCCTTTAATTATATTCTTTTCCTTTATTATTTGCTTCTAAATATAATGTCGACCTTTGTTATGCTTCCCAAAATTTACTCATCTAACGTCATAATTAAGAACTCCAAATATATAGCATCTGGGCATTTGATGAAAGAACTTCGGTCTTCAAATAGAAATTCTATGAAGAGATCAGATACTCCTCACAATCATTCATTGATTGCTAATATTTTAACAATATTTTGATAATTGCCAATTTAGACATTGGCAATCAATCTTATTTTCAGATTTGCCCATAGATGCAAATTCTTCTTCAGCAAACAAAATTCAAGAAGTAACTTCTTGAATTTTGTACTTCAGTTGTACATAAGTACTTCAAGAACTTACAGAAGATCCACTGCAATCAAAAATACATATTGCGTGCATGGCTCACTTCACACAATACATACTTTTGAAAATTCAAAAAATTTATCATCTTAGAAAGCAGGTTTTGGTACTGGCTTCAGTCTGACTGTAGAAAGATGATAAACAGTGACAAAATTAAAGAGAACCTAATATTGTGCAGGGAATATAGACATAGATATAATTCAATACCTCAATACAAAAACACTTCATTAAAATTTTTCTTTACAAGAGAACACTTTTACCAGATGAGAAAGGCAACTATAAATAATATATGCAAATTATTCATAATATTTGTATGTAAGCAAGTACTAAATTTTGGAAATTTAAACAATAGCAAAAATATTGTAAGTTTCACTTTAATATTAAAGAAACCTTCCTGACTATCTGGAAGTTTGTTTTGTCTTCTTAAGAATCATACAAACTAATGAACTGAAACTCATACTAGTAATATTTCAGTAAATTTCAGATGAATTCATATAAGCAACACCTAAATTAAGTGAAAGAAATGCATTAACTTGTTTCCAAAAATCTCAGTTCAATTTTGAATATTAGATTTTGTTAATTTTATAAAAGATCTAAACTGTACATTGGATCCAATATTATAATATCTCATTCCTCTAGAGAAAAAAAGAGAGCAATTTATTAGTGAAAGAAATAGAACCTTCAACAGAATACACAAATGTGCGACTTAAGTTTAGAAGAATACTTTTAATGAACACACAATGTATATAGGTATTAATACTATGTAGATTAGGTGTAGGAAATGGCAAATGAACCATACATAATATAGCATTTCTGTCAAATAGTAGGCAGACACATCCAATGACTTAACCTGTGTACTTCTAACCAATGGTGGACAAATCAAAGAACATCAAGTATGGAATATTAACAAATTCAGGACACACATATTATATATATTAAATTTGAACTATAAGTGCTCTCCAGTGGTCTCAACTAATAAAAATTTAATACTGGATTTAAAAAAAATTAACATACTAAATTCCTCAATTTGGTATGGCTTATTGCAGGGCAATCGTAGTTAAAATACCAGTTCCTCCAGTATGTATTGAAACAAATTATGTTCACATATCATTACAAATAATTTCACTCACAGCAATAACAGCTCCATCTTCAGTCAGAACCAAATATCCAACTTGATCTTGAATTTTATCTAAATGTAACATCCTTACAGAGCAGTGTTACTCAAAAGTACTCAAAGCTGGAAAACAAGAATTAATTTTGATAGGTTATAAAGAAAGAAATTAATTAATTTAATAGCATTTACCAGAAAAATAACTAGCCAAAACTAACTATAATGACTGTTCTCGAAAAATATCTCCCATCAAAGGCTGCACATTTATGCACAGATTCACTTACGCCACTGCATCTGACAGCGACAACAGGCACGTGAGTAGACTTCACAAAAGGATTCTGATAGCATACGATAGATGGGACTATCGATAATAGTATCGATTCAGAGGCATACGAACACCGCCGCGACGATAATGAAACAGTCGACAAAAATAAATTCTCATACAAAAAAGCAAATGAAAAAAATGAGAAGACCACATTACGAGGGGGACCCAAAAGTAACGGGAATATCTTTATAAAGTGCATGTACTATATTATTTTCAAATACAACTATAATCGCCTTCAATGTACTCTCCGTTAGCACTAATTCACTTGCCCAAACGTGCATTTCAGTGTTGGAAGCACCTTTAAAATTCGTTCTCATCGATACCTGATTGCGCCGTCGTGACATGGCGTTTTACGTTGTCGACATCGGCAAAACGCTTTCCTTTCATGATCCTTTTCATCCTAGGGAACAGGAAGTAGTCGCAGGGACCTAAATCTAGCGAATAGGGTACGTGAGACAAGGTAGTCGTCTTCGTTGAGGCTGCAAACTGGCGAAAACTGGGAGTCGTGTTCGCGGGAGCATTGTCACGATGCAAAGAACTTTGCTGCCAATCTTCGCATTTCCAAATCATCAATGAAAATGCGCTGAATTGACCGGATAAGTATTCGAGTTCGTCT
>NNCF01129345.1:258873-287952 GCA_002313205.1 Laupala kohalensis
TAACTTGTACATGTAAATTTACAAACATATTTGCGTTAAATTACAAACATATTGACATTATATATGTATTATAACTCGCAGCTAACTTTTTATCTTATCTAGGAACTTTTGCTGAAATTTTTGAATCCGCCTCTGTCTTGGGGCCCTTGATCGGAATTGATGGAATACGACCCTTGCTTGCTTCCGGAGAGTAAATTAGTTTATTGTCCTCCACGTGGTCATACGCAGTTTGTACTGTTTTTTGACAATAAATTTATTATAATAATTTATTATTAAAACTACGGAAAAAACTCCTACGCTATGATTTTATGCTAATTATGTGCTCCTTGTGTGTGTGCTATAAAATAACTCTTGGGAAAGCTGTCAAATTCGGGTCGGCACATTTGCACCCGGCCATAGTTTAACTCACATCCATTTGAACGCATCTACCGGCGTGTATCTCAGCGGAGGGTCATGCTGAGGTTAAGCAGGTGGTAGTCCGCAGGGTTGCACAAAGAATACTGGATCGCTTACAAACCTTCGTCGCCGTCTTAGTGTGGCTTCATATTACGAAATACATGTATGATTTTACTAGACACTACAACCCCATATTTATATTCCCTTCACGGTAGTAAAAGTTAACCTATGAACACAAATATATCTACATGTGCAATCGGTATGTTGCTAATTATACGGTAAGAATATATTTTAAAATATTCTGATTTTTCCTTATTTGGATACCCTTATTATTCCTAGATTTAAAAAAAAATGAATCTGACATTAATTATTCTATTTTTATTTTTGGGTTTGGATATTCCAAATACAATTTTCCGCATTATAAAATGGTGCCAAAAATAACCAAAAAAGAAGATATTTTCTATCAGCGCTTGAAAATACTAATATCATAACAATGCATGCCAATTAGAAATTTCGAAATATTTGTTATTGGTTTTTATCTATATTCTGCTATACACGAGCAACAATTCGTCAAGAATGAACTTGTCTGCTTGGGACAAATCGCGTCTTAGTAGAAACAACTACCAACGTTTCGGCCATCATGCTGTGGCCTTCTTCAGGGCAATGTCAGTGTCGTCCAGACGTAATTTGCTGACGTACTCTGCTTAGTGCAGAATAGTGCAGAGCAATGGCAGAGTAGGTCAGCGACTTACGTCTGTACGACTTTGACATTGCCCTGAAGAAGGCCACAGCACGATGGCCGAAACGTTGGTAGTTGTTTCTACTAAGACGCGATTTGTCCCGGGCAGACAAGTTCATGCTGACTCCGGCTGCGGAAGCCTACGTTTATATTTAACCCATCAAGAAGTTCACGGCTCCATTACTTATTCTCTGAGTTGATGAATGGGCAAGTCAACCGGTCAGTTAGAACGAGGTAGTATGTACAGAAATGACAAAAATCTGAATTCAAAAGAAATCTCAAATTCTTGACTTTTAAATTATTTTCACAAATAAAACGAATTTGGTCCTTCCAGAATAAAAAGAAAATGACGTAATAAATCCATCTTCTTCCCTTCGATAGTGAAACCAAAATTCAATTATTCAAATGTTAGAGATACTTATAAAACAATATGACTTTTTTGTGGAAATGGGTGTTAGCAATATGACTTTTTAGGGGGCAACTGAAAGACTCCACTTGACTCAGATGAGGATCTCGTTGCTCGAATATCCTTCGCAGCTGCTGCTCGTGTGCGTGAAATATCTCTTTGGCATCTTTGAATCTTTGGAGGACTTTGCAATTTTGAACAGTTATTGTAAACTTTGCACTTATCAACGACGCTGTCAATAAACACTTTTGTCTTTCCTTTCATCTCTTCATTTCTTGTGTTTGCGCCTCTCCGCGTCACTTGCACCCAGACATTCCCGAACAATGTTTACAATGTCATGTACCAATCCTTTAAGTTTGTCCCATGAATTCGGGATCATTATTATTTGCTAAGACGCAGTAGAAGTACTTTAGAAAATTCTTATAAATGCCAAATGAAACGTATCGTAGAGAAGGTTTGTAAAATTACCACAGACAAACAATTTGGCGTTCAAACTAATTCGGCGTTCGGCAGTCGTCCTTTTGGTTTACGGAGGTATACCGTCGAGTCTCTACTCTACCCTTTCCAAACCTCAACCTCTTCTGCCTCTTGCCTTATAATCTAGACGTATTTCTGTTTGAGATTAAATGACAGTTTATTCAACCAAGCTATATAATTAAACTGATAGTAGCATTTAAGCCATAAATCAATTTTTACCGAAGCGTCGTCCATTTGATGCGCAGATTAAAAAAACACAAAATTATTTTAATGTTATTATCGAAGAGCATATTGAATGAAAGTGGTAACAAAAACTGTAGTTATGACAACATAAAATAAATAAAGTTTAATAAAAGACGTAGAATTTATTCATTAATTTCGTAGTTTTAACATTAGACTATTTAATATAATTGACACCCACAAAATAATACACATTAAAATAAATAGACATGTCTTTCTATCGGTAGCAATATTACGGAGTAACTTCCCAGAGAGCAGTGCCGTACATATTTCCTACGGAAAATACTCACGAATTTTTTGCATTTGAAACAAAAATAAATACATCCAATGCATCTTAGTATCTACTTTTTACCTGCTTACTTATTATTATGATGGATACTTTATACCAAAACAATATGAGGGCATGTTTCGACATGTCACTTTCGACAATTCCCTTGCAACACATGCTAAGGTCGACTCAAGGGCAAGGGATGTGACTGCGAAGCTGCGCTACGCCATGAAATCGTGCTGAATTAACGCGTCTCAACTAGGAAGTGTTGGCTGCCTGTTTCTGACGGCATTGTTGAAGAAATAGTGTAGTATAGGGGCCATATTTCACTGGACCACATCCGACAAAGATATGGAGCCATCGCTATCGACCTTGCAGTGACTAGCGTCAGGCACTAGTGGTCGTAGTGTAATCGGTTCCTATATAGACAACCTCGACCACTCTCGCTCACAAGTGGCCTAGTGTGACAGGGTCCTGGGCGGCGTGGATTCAGCGCGTCTTCCTTAACGTCGCGCAGAGGCGAAATGACGTGTCTCCCCGCGGCGGCGGCGGCGACGGCGTAAACAAAGCGTGGCAGCGCGATTGTGTCTGCGCGGGGACGCGCAAACACTCGATCCCGCAAGCGACGTGCCTGGTCCACGCGTGAATGGAGAACGAGACCGCCGTCAACTTGTCACCGCGGCCACGACGCCCGAGGGGGAGAGGGGAGGAGCAGGAGGAGCAGGAGCTCTGTGCTCGAGCGGGATACGAGTGCGCGACATCCAAACAAAAGCCCCGTGCAGTCCACGGTGCAGCTCGGCGATCGGAGGAGACGTTTTTTTTTACTTGTGTAATATTAGGGAATCAGCAAACGAAATACACGACATAATTTTTTTATTTTATTTTATTAATGCCTTTTGGTAAGGTTTCAGGCCATGACGCCTTCAGACTCTTCCACCTAACCGTTGAACTTGGGAGAGGCAATTGGAAAGGAGAGATGTTTTGGTTTTGCCGGGGAACTTACGGTACCGGACCGACATTTGTCTGGAGTAGATGAGGGAAACCCCAACTGAAAACCTCTACCGCTCAGCGAGATCCTGGAAGAGAAGACGCTACCACTACACCACCGCTGCGGGTGATGAGTGACGGCTTGAACCAACAGTCGTGTGCCCTACATTGTAGTCTAAGCGACTCTAAGCGACATTTCGTCACCGTAAAGTACTCGTCAAGTTTATAAATGTTTTTGTTTACTGATAACTAGTTGACCTCTGTTTCATGTGTCTCTTCCTGGTTCATATATTTTTATCCCACTACTCCACGTACAAGGGTGCTTTGAATATTTTTTTTTCGTCTTCCCGAATTGGTCTCTTTCTTTTCTTCTGCGAATAGAGTACAAGTACTGTACGATTTTTCTATGGTGAAATGGCGTCAGACTGTAGACCGTTAGTTTAGTCGCGTGGTGCGCATGTATGAGTGCCCTCCCGCCTCACGCCGCCTTCTTCTCTTCCTCTTCTTCACGCGCAGAACTGCTTACGTCATTTCACCACAGAAACAATCTGCAACTTTATATTATTGTCTACATAGAAGATGCCGTGGATTCTGACCCTGAGGATCATAGATATAGTGTAGGTGGCGATTATAAAGAGTGTCCCAGAACTCCACGTAAAATATTGAAGGGATTGCAGAGGACATTAATCGAATCCACAATTACATACAAACATATGTTCGGAAATGTCACCACCCGGAGATAAAACACGTGGTGACAATGTTCCAAATCGAGGCTCAAGAATCTTCACGACGTCGGTGCGAAGCCTGTACCGCTCTTAAGGAGCAAAGACTTCAAACATCCGTAGTGATTTATTTTTGTTAATCTTAGTTCTCCTTTATCACTAATTCAATTCCCCTCGTAAAGTACTTTAGACGCCTTTTTGCCTTGTGTTCTTACTAGGTCCTTGCGTCATTTTACCTCGCCCCGGTGACATTTGCGGACACGTGATCCTGTGTGCTTTTAGTTTATTTTAATTTATTGCTGTATCATCCCTCAAATATTTTCCACGGAGTTTTGGGAAATCTTCTGTGTTCATTCAATAGTAGAGCGATATTCGGGAGCAATAAGGCATTCTAACACCAGAATGCAATGTGGAAAACCATAAGCAACCTCCGAGAGGGTGAAGTGCAACTTGCGTACCGAGGCAGAAGAAGGTGGGCTCGCCGGCGTACTGCGTGGGCACGTTGGGGTAGCGGTCGCTGGGCAGGAAGAATGGGCAACGCTGCTCGACACGTTGGCACACGCGCCGGCACGGCCGCACGCGCGTGCCCCAGCCCAGGAAACGCGGCAACAGCGCCGAGCACGTCCACGCACGGTACGCCGCCTGGAACCAAGACAAACAGAGAGAGAAACACGTGAGATACCAACAATTTCCAACACAGTTTTATATATACAGAGTACTTTTAATAAGTTCCATCTTCGCCTTTTACATGTCCATTTCTACAAACATAATGTTTCTAGTCTAGTGACACGATACATTCGCATATTTGAGATTTAAGAGATCAGTCGCTGGCTACAGGAAACTGGGCTATTGGAGAATTTTTAGAAACGAATACATTTGTAATGTGTGTTCTAGCACCACTGCTCCAAATGATTTCGGGGAAGTTCCGAAAGTGTACGGAAATCCAAAACTCAAAATTAAGATATAACAACACTCACAATTACTGCAATTTTACTCACACTCCCGAAAATGTGTGGAAAATCGAGACTTGGAGTTAAGATATGATAAAACACACAAGTTGTTACAAGTTTTCGTTGTGTGAAAGGGTTTTTTATTTAAGTGAAATCGAGTTCAACCGTCTAAAGGTTCAGGATCGTGTAGAGTTTTTGATCTTAAGAGAACAAATTATTTTGCGTACCCGCGACTTTCCTCTGCAGGCATACAACCACAAAAATGAATTTGTACAGTATGGTGACGTCATATGAATGTCATGATGCGACGTGAAATGATCTGAGTACGAGTGACCGGTGAAGAAAGTCAGTTTTCATTCGCGTCGTTAAAGTACTTTTAAATAAAATCTTCCTTCTTTTAATTGAACGGTTTCATTGTATTTGATACAATAATTTGTTTTTCTAAAAGTAACAAAACACTAGCTGATCTTAAACAAGAATTAATTCTCTGCACTCTACTTGTACACTCCACTTAAACCTTTTTGCTATGTTACTATCTTCTTTATTTCTTTTTTTAGTTTAATTTATGCATTTCTTCAGGACTGAATCAAATTAAGAAACATTGCATCCGATAGTTCCAACATTCGTAGCCAATGCAATTGCACGATTTACATCATCCCATTTTAAGATTGGCTTATGACGAACACAACTAAAAAAACTTAAAAATTAAAAGAAGTGTCTTTTCTATTATTCGCTAAAACGCTTTACTTAAAGGATAAATAAAACAAAAGTTTTACAATAACACTGCGTTCCTCTCAACGAATGTTGATTCTATAGACACTGTTTCGAAATGATCGTGCAGGGAGCGGATTGAAAGCACCTGAAGCGATCAGTCAACTCTCGTTTGCAGGTGGGTTCTGCGCAAGCGTAGTTCTGCAAAATTAACATTCCCGCCTTGAAGATATTCTTCAGTAACCGGCTGGAGGCCGTTGTGTAAACAGCGAATTTATCCAAGCTGTTACACCCTCCGCAAAAGGTAGTTTAAACTTACGTCACCAGGGCGCGCCAGTGACCGGTCAAGGTTATTCGTTCTCGAAGGAAATATTTCAGAATTCCTTTCACAGAGGGCGCAGCTATCGCCCTTAATCGAAAGACGATAGCATTCATTTGTTTCGAGGCTGTTTATTTTTTTACAAGAAACGAGAAGACTGAAAAATGTATTGTATCATATAAAATTCGTTTTATGCTCATTTTTTCATATTGAAACATTTATTTACAATTCACATTATAAATAGTGTGAATTATTTCGTAATTTCTTCTTATTATTGGCATAGCAATAAAAAACTTCCCGACAATGAAATTTTATTTTTTGTAAGTTCCAATGAGATTAATTCTGCTTCAACAATAGGTGTGTTTTTTATTTGAAGTGATATTCTTGGTATTCATTCTTGTTGAAAAAACCTTTTTAGGAGGCTGCTTCGGGTGCTGTGTGGACCTTTGCTGTCTTCTTGCAGATATTTTGTGTTTTGTGTTAAACAGAGACAAAGCAGAGAGTGGCGCTGACTCGCGTACATTGAGACTAGTAAATAAAAAAGGTTTCAAATGAAATTTTTGTTTTCTTTTCGCGAAAAACGTTTCTCTCGACGACGCCACTGCTGTGATAGTCTCTGTCGATAACAGCAAATATCTTTTGTTGATAGTTTGATCAAAAGATAGCGTGGAAGTACACATCATCGTAAGTCTAACACGTCTCACGGAATAACAATAGGGGACATCCATATAATAGTACATCTTTTACTATTTTTTTAAAATAATTTGTTTTAACTCCAGGTAAAATGAGGTTATCGGCCGTGGCATATTTTCAAGGTGGATAGAATAGTAAGGTGGCTCACTATCGTGGCTGCTCGAAACTGATGATTTCAAGGCAGACATTTTGGCAGTATAAAGTAAAGGGAAACGGGCATTTTTGCTTGTCCGATTTCTATGATAGATTAAGAAAAGGTATATACCTCACGGATTTAATTGTATACATCGTTTGTACCGTTTATAATCCGCAGAATCATAGTGATTCCTAAAATAAACTTTTTTTCAGTAGCAACGATGTAATCACTCTTTGTTTATTCTTTGTATGTGTTCTGATTATTCTGTGGTACGTTTATTCTCCAAACAAATATATAAAAGCGCAACGCGATAGCGTGTATATCCGTTTCTTGATCACGGAACCGATCCTGGTGAAATTATGCAAGGAGAGAGCTTAGATGTCCAGAATAAACATAGGCTAACTTTTATTTTTTTAAATATACGATAAGAAAGAGAGAAATGGTATTTGACAATAAATGTCGATAAAATCGAAAAAAAAAGAGTTATGTTTGCTTACGCTACCTAAATGGTTAGAGATAGGTGACAATATTGTTTGCCTCAAAAGAGTTCTACAAAAAAGTTCGGGGCAGNCGATAAAACGTTATTAAAAATATAAGTGTTAAAAATCTCCAATTTGAGAGAGTAATTTTAGGAGGAAAAACTCAATCATCAAATTTAATAGATTATTTGTTATGTGCATTTAAGAACGACGAAAAGGGTCCTTAAATCGTAAAATTTGTCAACAAATAGTTTAGATTTTGCAAGAATGTTAATGAAATGGTGCAGTCGCGTCGTGCTTCGGAAGCGGAAATTCGATCGACGCGGCTCCCGCGAGACGCTGTAGTACATATGCAGTAAACTTTTGTATTAAATTAGTATTATAATGAATTTGAAAAAAATTAGGATGCTGTGCATGTTTATAAAAACCAACAAGAAAAAGTATTTTGATCTTACAATTTTATTTTTTCCCGAGTAAAAGAGGATTAGAGCAAAGAGAACGATCCAAGACAACGCCGGATGCTATAGCTATATATGATTAGCTATAGTACAACAAAAAAGAAAAAGAAAAGAACTCATCAATAGACACAAAATTTCAATGTCAACTATTTTCACAAACGAAGCATCGCGTTTCAATGAAGTAATACGTCGTCGAAGTTAAATAAATACAAACTATTTTTTATAATCCACGGTACGGATTAGAACTTAGATACTGAATAAATATTTATATTGCATTCCACTACATCATGCTATTGTAATAAAAGACGTTTGAGCAAATGCAACGCATTTTAACGAATCAAAGCTTACTCTCGCATGGAACGATATTTCCACTATAATACTTTTAGCTTTTACGGAGTTGTGGCATGTTGCGATAGAGCATCTCTAAGAACAGTATTTGAATTATTTAAGTATATCAAGTATCCTCACTGTGAAACGGAACGGGATATAACTCTAAATTACTCTATTTAACGCCAGAGTGTCCATTTACTCCCATATATGCATGAGGGTGCTGCCGCGGCGGCGTCCTCACATTTGCTCGAAATCGCTTGAGGCCAGACACCTTTCGGGTACTATCCGAAGTGCAGGGGGAGTTTTTTTTTGTTTTTTTTTTTGAAATCATATGTGATGTTACGAATATTCTCCGCTTTTTAATTTTTTGGCACTGTACAGAATTTAACGCGAAAATTGCGGTACATTCGGGTGTTGAGGTTTCGAAGGACCGGAAATGAGGAAGGTGGTGGATGAGAAATATAGAAGTGCCAACAAAGTAATTTAATAAAATGAAATTGCAAATAGCAAGATAAAGCATTGAGATGAGGTAATCGATGAAGGAAAACAACACTGAAAAGCTAGATGAGGTGCTAGATGTGGAAATAGCAAACGATGCTAGCAGATGAGCACGTGGCGATTTGACTTGGAGATCATCTCGTGAGCGATTTGCTCGCCGATGCTATAACGAGACATAACGGGTGCGGGCAAAAGACAATTCCCGCGGCTGCCTTCTATAAGAGGCCGAGGAGAAGTTGTGGTCTTAGGCGCCGAATAAATGTGAACGATGAATTGAGGACTGGTGTCGGTCCGAGCGAGTCCGGGAGAACGAGAGCGACCGTCCGCCATCTCGTGACGTCACAGGCTGACCGCTTATCGATATGCGGGTATCGATCTTGTTCGATTGACTCGATACGTGATACTAAGTTGTTCTGGCGGGGAAACATAGAATAGAGTTCGTGTAGATTGCGTGATGATTTAGGAAGCTCGAATATCGAGAGATGTTATGCAATTGGCACAAAATGCGTCGAGTCAGTCTATTGTGTCATTGTGTCTTGTCCTATGTTGCGATATGTAATCAAATCACTCACAACGCTTTCAACAGAACACCTCTGCATATTTTAATTTTATGACACTTTCTATGGTTTCAACGGAACACATTAAATTTGGGTAAAACTTTAAATTTTCGAAAGAATCATTTGTTGCAACATTAAACTAGCAATATATTATAATTTTCCATAATATTTCAACGTCAATTATGGTTTTTATTCAGTTTTACGTGTCTCCTATAAGAGAATGTTTTTCGCGAAAGGTGGGAACATTTTTCATTTATGTCATAGTTATGAGGTTATGAGGGTTCATTAGAATCTTCTCGAAAACGATAGGAGATAGAGTTTTCGTCATGTTTTTTTCTGTACTGCCCACTACAAAATATAGTATGAGTTGTATGCATTACTGGAATCCATTATCAGAACATTTAGTTCTGGAAATAATTCTAACCAGTGATAACATATACTCTAGAGACGAATTTGCAAGTGACCTATTTATTTTGTATCTACAGTTTGTGTTAATCAATATTACAATCAATAGAACCAGTTATTAACTTTTGTAAACCGAGGAAGATTTATGTTAATAATGCAGCCTTGATCTCTGGAAATACCTTTCTCATTCTGTTTATTACGTCATCATGCTGATGTCCAAAAAAACATTTCGTCGTAGACGAATTACACTCTCTTCACTCAGCATCAACCATGAATTCTATGTATTCAGTATTGTCTTTTCCGTGTTATATTAGAGGACCATCACAATCTCCAACACTGTCTTGCTCTCCATTTAACCCTCGCGTTATAGATCTGCACACCCGAAGCATAACATATTATGGTCAAACACCTTGACCAGTCAAGCTTTGAGTGCTATAGACACAATGTGCCGCCATCATGCCCAACTCACGGTTCATGAAANGGATCACGAAACAAATGGTAAAATATTGGAATAATTGTATTTACGACGACGAAACAATTGACAATTTTGATAATATGACAAATATGACAATTTTTATTTCCACAGAATTTACCTTCAAATATACATGAAATTGAATTTTCAGTGAGCAATATTATTACTGTCTAAAAATGACATACATTCAACTCTTACATGAGATGTCAACAAAGAAAACAGCAATTGTGAATTAAAAAATGTTTGACAATAAAATTGACCCAGTAAAACTAGGTTATACTGGATAACCTTATGAGATTTCACAATACAGCGCTGAGTTAATTGCTCTTTTCTTTCAAGACAAGAATATAGCGCAATTGTATTTTATCTAAGACCTTACATTTTATATAAGATGAGATACAGCGTGCTTCCTCCACACAAGAAGATGGTTATTGGCAGGCATTGCATGCGTCCTTTCTAACTTCATGTTCGCTTGAGCAGCGAGCTTAGACAAGTCTCGCACGTCCTTTAACCCCCATTCGGGATCATCCTGCCTCAGCGAAGCATCGAACCTCACGTTAGACTCCGGGGATATTTTCCCGTCAAAGGCATAGGGTCCGTAGGTGAAGAGAACGCCTCCGGGCCTCAGAACGACTCCAGCATTTGCAAACAATCCTTCGGTGCACGCGTAAGGAGAGATGTGAATCAGATTAATGTTCAAGACGTAATCCTGGGATCCTTCTGCAAAGCGCCCTCCGTCCCATAACTGAAAAGGTTGAGTGACATCCAAGTAAATGGGTGCTTTGATATTTTTCGATCTTGATTCCTCAACATAAGCAAAAATACTGTCCAATGAGGATTCATCGATCTCACTGGGTTGGAAAGTAACCCACGGAAAGTGAGGAGCGATATGGACCACATGTTGCCCAGACCCTGAAGATATTTCCAACAGTTTATATCTACGCTCTGTTGGTGATTCTGGATGCAGAATATACTTCTTGAGGACATCAAGTATAGGCCCTTTATTTCGCTCTGCTGCGGGGTTAATGTGTTTCCTTGCACTTGCATGTAAGGCCATTACAAATCCTACAATCCTCTTGGCCACAACAACTAATTTATTCCTTTCAGTCGTGATTACACCAGAAAATAGTTCAGTAGAGACAGGCATCGCTCTTCTCCTATTGTTCAGGAAAAATAAGTGAATGTTAACAGAGTTTGACTGGTTATGGCATGGAATGTCAAGTTGTTCCACGACCTACTTGATAAAACCAATTCAAATTCATACGACCTCCACATATAGCTTTTTAACTCGTGCCAAGATTTGGGGTTATGTTCGGTGGCGTAACGATGGAATTTGAACTATTATAGAGTGTAGTACAAAATTAGCGCAAGGTAGCGCTAGTGTCATCCCATATCATTTGTATTTGCGCTAGAATCAAACGCTACCGAGTTGTTGGGTTTCTTGCGACCAAGCGAGTCGATTAAGTAATTAAAATGATGAACAATTCAACAATGAAATATAATTAGTTATATATTCGAGAATGAATTAAAGATCCCTTTTTACACAATTTTTTGTTTATTTTTTCAACAATAATTGTGTTTTATCTTTTCCTTTGTGTCATACATTTCGAAATATTATATTGATTGAAGATTTCTAGATTCTAGATATAAAGAAGTTGTAAAAAGCTGCACTCAAATCATGATTGTTTTGCACCAATAGTAACTTTTAATTCCGTAAGATATCCAATAGGCCGGAATAATAATAATAATATTAATAATAATACTTATTAATAATAATACTTATATTGTTATTATTATTATTATTTGGCAATGGACACTTGTATGGATCACGCAAATCCATATGATTTAACTGTTCATTTTCCTCCGTCTCCACACTTCCTTCATCCTTTCGCTATGATTTTTCTTCCTCTCCTCTGTCCATTTAGTTCCTGCTCTTTTTGGGTTTCATTTTCCGACTGTGCTTTCCACGTATCTACCTTCTCTCTGTAAAGTTTTTGGTCCAAAATGTCAGATCTTTCTGTTCGAGCTTTTTCTAAATCATTTTTTACTTCCTGGATCCGTGGGATGACCTTAATTTTTTCCATGTATTTTAGAATTTTGTTAGGTAGTCTGGTGGTAGGTAGTCTATGTATATGGCCGTAAAATTTTAGTCTTCTCTTTGTGATGTCTGCCGCTAAGTTAGATAGTTTTTCAGTTGTTTTCCTGGACCTTAATCTAAAACCCTCTTCCGTCATTTCAAGACCGATAATTTTTCTTATGGTTTTTCGTTCTTCTTTTAATACATTTTCTAAATCTCCTTTTATGTGAATAGTAAGAGTTTCAGTAGCATACAGGGTCTCCGGTTTAATTACTGTGTTGTAGTGCCTAATTTTGGTGCCTATGGAGAGACATTTCTTGTTGTAGATATAGTGGGTTTTTCCGTATGCTCTCTTCAGTTTCTGTAGCCGAATGTTTTGTTCTTTTTTATCTCCACCTCTAGGTTCGATGATTTGTTCGATGATATAAATTCGAAATATGATAAGATGTGTAGCACATACCTGCACTCAAATATTTTCAATTGTACCTTTTCGTGCAAGTTATTGGCACCAAAAAGTTGATTGGAAAATAAAAATATTAATATACTAGCTGACTACCCCGCGTTGTTCGGGATTTCTATTACATTAATCTTCTGTTTTACTCAAGGAAAAATAAAATCTAACTATATTGTTGGATGAAAACTTACTCTCACTTACGGGTTTTTAAAAATATGTACAGCACCCTAATTTTTCAACATCATAATAATACAAAACTTGACTGTATACAAAACACCATCTCGTGGGAACAGCACCGGTGGAATATTCGCTTCCGAGGCATCGTGACGCGGCTGCACCATTTCACTAAAATTCTTCTAAAATCTGAACTATTCTTCGATATTTTACGGTTTAAAGACATTTTTTTATCTTTGTTAAATGCTCAAAACAAATTTTATGATTGATTTTTTCCTTCTTAAATTAAAGTATTTTAACACTTCTATTTTTAATAACGTTTTTTCGATAATTTAGGTTAATTTCTTTAGATAGACATTAGATGCTGTCGCGGACTTTTGTTGTTGTAGAACTCTTCGAAACAAACAGTATTTTACAATTCATAGTTGTCACCTATCTCTAACCGATTTGGTAGCGTAAGCAAATATAACACTCATTTTTCCCGATTTTTTAATCGACATTTGTTCTTAAAAACTATTTCTATCTTTCCCATCGCACATTTTAAGAACAATAGTTATCCTACGTTCGTCCTGGACATGTGAAGTATCTCGTGGTGAAATTTTATCAAGATCGGTTCAGTGGTTTCGTAGTGATCAGGAAGCAAACAGACATCTTTTCGCATTACTCATTGATATTTAGTGTGGATGTTAATCTCAAATATGTAAGAAAACGTAAGAAATTCAATGAAGACGATAAACAAACAAAAATCTTTCGTTTTGGCAGAAGTTTTATTTTATCTACTTCGCTGCAATTTCGACGACGTCTTCCCGTCGTCTTCGTCCTGGCTAAACGCATGGACAATGCAAGACAACGCAGGCAGACGAAACGTCGGCGAAGAACAAGAATAAAAATACTGGCCAAGACATAAAATTGTCGTTTTTGAATATGACAATGCCTGATAACATCCCTTCCTTTTGCTACAATGAAGATTCTCACATGAAGTCGAGGGAATATAACATTCGAGAATAAAGTACAAATGAAAATTTATCAAATCGTTCGGTGTAAACCAATTATTCAAAGCCAAATACGTATTTCTCTGAAGTTTTAAAGGGAAAATTCTCAACATTAAGTTTGACGTCAAGTAAACCGTATTAAAAATGTTGAGAAATTGATGCAATTACAATTCTTATTCTTTTTTTAAGAATTACATCTGTCTCTTATACACATCTAGATGTGTATAAGAGACAGCTTAATAATAATAATAATAANACAATGTCGACATGCAGTTATGAGGTGTAAGGAGTCAACGAAGTTTATAACATACAAAACAATTAGGTTTGAATACTACGGCGTGAACACATAGTTATATATTCGAGAAGCACAGAGCAAAACACAGCAATTCTACCTACATGAGCAAAAGGATCAGAATATATAAATCTCTTCCACAAAATAAATGCACGCCCATGTTAAGAAAGCTCGGAATTGAATCGCATTTACATTCAGGAAAGGCAGAATTTGTTAAGGCCAATTCGAGAAAATCAGACCCATTTCATTGAATATTCACTTATTCTATCAGTTTTTTTATAAACAATGATAAATATATGATAGCTTTCGGTCAGGTAGAAATGGCGACGGTCCCAGAATCGAACCCGGGACTCCTGCATTGATCGCAGGGGTGTTAACCTCTACTCCACCTGTTCGCCTTCCGCAACTGTATTGACCAATTCCACCCAGACTTAAAAAGTGAAGTGGTAATTATAGTCACCGAAAACAGTTACTACAAATCTTTTACACAAAGGTTCATTTTATTTGGAATGTATTCCCTACAACTCTCTGCCAATACAGATACAAGATAATGCTGGTTAATTAAACATTTCATCTTTAAGATAAATAGTTCTTCCGGGTGATTTTAGTCCAATCATTGCCAGCCCCTCAGGTCGCTCAGGTGGGAGAGTTCTTGCTCGTCACCAAGTCTTCCCTCTTCCTCGCGAAATCACGATGGAAGTTTGCTGTAGATGTTAAATCAGCAAAGTATTCAGCCATAACTGTTGCAATTTCTCTGTTGTAGGTGAGAACCCGACCCCGATAATTGAGTACAGATATCTTTCGGATTGAGTCCCATACTTTAGTGGACGATGTTGTTCTCTTAATGGTGCTTAGAAACTCTTTCCAGAAGGTGGATCTGGATTATTTGATGGTTCTGCGCGCTTTTGCTCTAGCAATCCGATATGCGGCGAGGTTTTCCGGAGACGGACTAACCTCAAATTTGCGCAATACTCTTCGCCTCACCCGAATGGCGGAATGACATGCGTCGTTCCACCAGAGGATATGAGGTCTTCGCGGAAACATAGATGTTTTCGGAATGGATTCATCAGCGGCGTGATGAATCACCTGGATGAGATGGTCGACCCTATCTTGGACACTATCCGTTTCTTTGTAGACAGCCAGAGAACGGTACAGTGTCCAGTTAGCCGTTCTGAGAATCCAGTTCTGAGGGTTGCATACGTTCCTGTAAGGACAACCACATAGGTCGCTACCACGCAGAACATCTGTCTTCCATTGGAAGATATCAGCAACTTCAAGAGAACAAATTGACAGGTATATAGCAGTTCATGACTTCGTGGCAAAAGCAAAGTGGGTCATTAGACATAAATCTTCGTCTCCGTGGACTCGTTTCTTGATTTGATACACGAGAAATACAGCTCACTTCTTTGCGTCAATTATTTCCAATGTTTTCTTTGAAATATGGAAGGGAACCACGTTCCACTCCTATCTCTTGTGCGTATCGTCAAAATTAACGATGGACGATGTAAATGTAAACTACTTTTAATATATAATAAAACAGCATGTGCTACTTTGGGTATCCGTGCTGTGATCTCCAAACTCTGATGAAATATCAAAATGATACCTAGCTTAGATTATATTCCCCAACCTGATGTTTCATTTTAACGCGTTCAATAGTCGATATATGGTACAATTAATTTACTCCTTTTGCAAAAATCCCGGGTTAGAATTAAGGGCGTAAGTGTGTGTGGAGAGATCAAATAATTTTCTTGTACCCCGTTCTCCGGTTTTCATTCAGGTAGAGGAGGATTCTTTTTTATGCAGACTACTTGCTAGCCCCGTGCCTAGGGGCGCAATCTATTGAAATAATAAACCTCGTATTTAATGTTATTTAATAGTTACGTTTTATAAACAATACTTTACAAACAATCTATATTTTGGTTATAATACGTACTTCTGAAATAAAGTTTTCGTTTTATTAAATACTAATTTGTTGGTGTTTCGTTGATATTATGACACGTACCGAACTTTTTTGTTCTTAGGAGTGTGCTGAAATATTAAATCCGCTTCTATCTTAGGGCCCACAATTAGTATTGATGGGATGGTCCCTTGCTTGCTTCTGGAGAGTAAATTAGTGTATTGTCCTCCACGTGGTCATACGCAGTTTTTACTGTTTTTTGACAATAAATTTATTATTATTATTATTAGATATTATGAACATTTACTTTCTGTAGCAAGATAATTTTACTGACCTGAACAATATGGCAGACACTACTTTCGATCGCCTTTCGAGACCTACTAACAGCATTTTAAATTTTTGTTTATATAATAATAATAATAATAAATTTATTGTCAAAAAACAGTACAAACTGCGTATGACCACGTGGAAGACAATAAACTAATTTATTGTCCGGAAGCAAGCAAGGGACGTATTTCATCAATTCCGATCAAGGGCCCTAAGGCAGAGGCGGATTCAAAAATTTCAGCAAACGTTCCTAGATAAGATATATCTCCGACTAGGCTGCACCAGAAGAGTTAAAAAACATACCTGCAATTGATAATATTTTTTAAATAAGCGGTAACTGTGAAAGCGATAAGACGAAAGGATGTGTGTTAGGGTAGTTCAGGGGTCTGAATGGATTAAACAATACTTTGTGGAAACCTTGTGATGGAGAATATTAACGAAATGCGCATCAAAAAATTAATTTTAATATCGTGCAAACTTTCGTTGTAATTTAATAAATGTATCTACGTACTTTTTATTATCTAATAAAAAAATCCAATTCTTTGATGGAGTGGGACGAATTTTGTTGTATTGGTGCAGTGAGCGAGTTAGGACAAAATTAGGGATTCCATTTTAAATATTAATGCCAATGGAATTATATAAGCTGAAAACAATAAGACAGTTATTTCCATGCTGAGCTAAAGGCTTTTGATAATTTTTAATACTTCTGATTTTATGCGAGGCGTGTCGAAATAGAGAGACGACCGTATTCATATGTGGGTTTTGAAGAAAACCGCATCGTGCGAAGTAGAATTCATTAAACAGTTTTTCCGCGTCAGTCACATTTCACTGAACTGAAACTGAAACCCACGGCATGGGATTGTCTTCACGAAGAGCAAAATGTTTCACGTGAAAAATCAACCAAAAGAATCTAAATATTTTTTTTTGAAAAGAAACAAAAAAAGAAATATCAAAATTGTATTAGGGACAAATAATTATTTCTAAATTCTAGCGTCGAACATTATGTCAATCCATGTTGCGTAAACAACTAGAGGAGCTCGGGCAGAGTGTATCTTCGGGTCAAACAGACACCTTTTGCGCAGAAGATTGTTCCGTTAAAAGTAGCGGATTTTCGATAAATTCTGATGGTTACAAAGCTGTCTTCTTTATGGCGAGGGATGACGCTACGCTATCCGACCCGGTCAACAGGGATATAAGGTCAAACTTATGGGTATCAGATTATTTTTCGGCTTTCGGTAAAAAACGAAAACTGTTTCCACAAGTGACTTAAAATTCGGAAAACAAATGCATTTAGAGATTACTCATCTTGTGCTAGCCATTTCCCCCCCACCCTGCATCAGGTAGTGACGGGGATAGGCACTCCTTCTCTAGATATTCGAATAAAATGTGTTATTTTCTGCTATTGACAACCAATGAATTGCAATTTGAAATTTTTGAAACGATTTATACACAAGAAACCCAAAATTTCGAAATAGGGTAAATAGTTTGAAGGGGTGACTAGCAGGTCGGGGGATGGTCGTAGAAGATAGGTGATTTTTAGTCATCTGGGCTTGTCGTGCGGGTTTAATTGAATCTGCATGAACTAGATAAGTGATTATCGTGTTCCGCGTTGGAATTTTCATTTTTAGAGACAAACCCTCTGGTAAAAGAGTCTTTTGTAAAGATATTGGGATATTTGGCGGAGAGTTCACAATTATGCATTTAAAAACAATAGAAAAAAAACAAAATATTCCGTGAGAAAAATTATACACTGCGCTCTACATTCATCTCTCCGTAAATCTACATTTTAAAATGTTTTATAGTAAAATTCAGTGTAAGAAATCTCGCATGTACTAAAAAGAAGGAGGTCTCTATGCCACCACCTTCGCGCACATTTAATATTAAAGAGTGAAAATTTCGAGAAAATCAAGCAGAAATATCACACTTCAAGATTTCGGGGAGAGCTAATCTCACGTATACGGACTCAATAATGTACACTTCAGGAGCTGAGATTAAAATCGTTCAAATACGAAGATCTGCCCCCATCGCATACTCCCCCCCCCTCTTTCCTCTGAAGAGTGAGTTTCAGATGTTTCATTACGGCGTGTTTTTGTTCGAGGAACACGGTTTAAGTGTTTTTTTTCACCAATGAAAGACATCCCTTCAACTTTTTACTCTTTTTGGTTAATTGGATTATTCTAACATTTAAATAGATATACATTTGAATAACAAATTTAAGTACCTTCACCCCCAATGAGAGGGTGATCCCCCTACACGTCGCTGAGTGACCGCGAGAAAACGTTTCTCGTGAATAACATAGAGAATTTCTCGGTGGATTCTGATCGCTTCACCATTTTTTGTTTGTTTCATAAAATATAGAAAAAAGTGCCATCCTGCATCCGTAAGTCGAAATCGTTTTATGTATAGAACGGATAGTGGTACCGTTGCGACTTTCACGTTGCAAGAAGCACAGCATTACTGCGATCGATGTAAGTCACACGGAACCTTTTCACCATTAAAAGTCAAACTGTCCTAGGACGGGTCTCGAAGGTGCCCAAGGGGTTTAGCGGAGGGTAGAGCTCCGCAATTACTAGAAGGAGGTGATGTGGTCAGCATCTCGCTCCGACCGGTGTGTGACCCCGGGATAGACCTCGGTAGCACTCTGGATGTTGAGGTGTGATGAAAAAAATCCGCACACCGACCATCCAGCCAGCAACTCGGCGCTTTACCGGCTGACCCCTTTCTTACCATTAACACTCTCCTTCAGACAACGATATCCTTGTTTGGGGAGACCTCCTTGACTCCAAACTTCATCAAAAGTTGCGTCGGAAATCGATTAATGCGGTTGAATCGATTAACACGACAAAGCTTTCAGTCTTAGCGAGAAGTTGTTGCAGGGAGTTCGGCCTCCCCCACGCCGCTCGTCTGTTTTGCAACACGAGTTGCAAAGTGCTGTCGTCGAAAAAACATTCTAAGTATCCCGAGTTTGCACTTGGATACGATGTGACCCAAAAAAGTCCAAAATGAAGGCCAATTAAACCGAAATTCTGCGTTGAGGGACAAGAAGAAAAATGTCGTTTAACGAGCCCTTTATTTTTATTGTATGGAGAACGCGAATGTGTGTTTCTCGACTCGATTTCCATGATTTTATAGTCAATATATATTCAATTTATATTCAATTTATATTCAATTTATATTCAATTTATATCCAATTTATATCCAATTTGTATTCAATTTGTATTCAATTTGTATTCAATTTATATTCAATTTATATTCAATTTGTATTCAATTTATATCCAATTCGCTTTATACATGGTTGTTACACACGAGCAAGGCACCGACGTTGGAAACATTATGCGATGAAAGAAACTAATAAATATGTGTGTCGTCCAAAAGGAAGATCGTAAGATGTTTTTATCTTTTCTAGAAAATATAACGGACGTCAACAGTATAATTGAAAGACAATTATTTACAACACTGGAGAATTTTGTGTCACGAAATTTATTCAAATCCTACGGGACGAAAAAAGATTATTAAAATGAAGTAAAATACATTTTCCAAAAGTGTTGTTAAGGGCTGTCACAATTTATTAAAAATTTGGAACAAATACTTAATGCATTACTGACGATATTAATGATTTTGTCCGGATTTATTTATAACAAATATTAACCTGGAAGAACTGTATCACATGTAATAAGCAGAAAGAAGTGAAAGTTAGTCGAGTGCCTCGATTATTTCTCGACCCAACAAATGGCAACGAACATACATTTCTTGAGGACAGTTGTTCACAACCAACTGAAAGGTAATTAAGCATTTCCAACTATTGACTTGTTAATAACGATGAATCTGTTATAAAAATACGATAGAAACCATGTCTGTAGTAATTGAAGATAGTATAAATATTTGAAGATTCCTAACTAGTTTTCATTTGCTGCTGCTTGGGTCTGTCTGTGTGGGTCTGTCAGAATGGCGAAACTGGGAGAGCCATAAATTTATTATAAACAATTACTGTCAGATGTTATTTTGTGGTAATTAATAAATCATAAATCGTGAGTAATATATTAAATGTAGGTCTAGTCGTGGAGATTCTGATGTTGCGGTTGAAGCGTCTCAAAATCTTATAGTCAGAAAAGTCCGTAGGTGGCGAGAGAAAACGTTTTTTAAATTTGCTACACTCTTATCGAGTATAGCAAATAGTAATATGAAACATATTACTCTACTCATTTCTTGTAAATCTTCCAAAATAATCGTAATGTTCGTCATGAGGATCAGGTTGGAACCTGCAGTTGTGCGAATAACCAGCGAGTGTTTTTCATTAGTGCACCAAAGATAAGTACCGTACACAGCAACTGCAGTGGTAGCACGATGCATTAGGTAAACTGCCCAATCAAAGGCAATTTCTCGCAGTTCACGTAATAAACCGTCTCTGAGCAGAGATTTACGAGATTTGTCCTCAGGAAATTGCGGCGCTGAAATTTCTCAGAAAATATCTCGGATCGCGTGACACTTTTCCTTCTCCAGTAGCAAGCTTTGTTTGTTTCTTTGTTTGTTTGTCTGCGGAATGGAATGAAGGCGAGGTGACCACTTTTTATTGGGAAAACACGACGGGCAAAGATTCAAAACGAGGACAAGTTAAAAATATCGTTCTTGAAAGAAATAATGTTATATATTGTAATTACGTCTGAAGAATTATTAAATTACTAAATGAAACGACCTTTCTTTCGTAGAATGGATTTTCATATTCAATTAAATAATCTTTACAACGTTTCGACCCCCATCGTGGGTCTTCGTCACGTGACTACGACTTACAAAAGTCATCGCGTCTGTTCAAAACAAACCGGAAATGGGACGAAGAGGTCACACGTCACAGAATATGGAATAACATGGATCTTGTGTCCAGTGTAGGAACAAGGCACAGAGACTACATTCATACACGGAATATTTACGTTACGAGCACAGAGGAAACAGCACCACAGAGTATCAAAAGTATAGAAAACAAAATCACGGAATAAACAAAAAGATCAATAGGGAAACAAAAATGAACATTCTGTCCCACTTCCCGTATGATAAAAAGTTACATTAATTTTTGTCAATTATTTTGCCTGCTGATGGACCACAGTGGGGGTCGAAATGTTGAATATTTAATATTTAATATTTAATTGCAAATAAATTGAGTCTTTGAAAGCAAGGTCATTTCATTTAATAATTTAAAGAAATAATTATATTTTATATTTCTCTGACGTCCATGAGAGTAGATATTGTATGTAGGTGTCAAGTTGTAAGACTGTACGAATATTACTAGTGGTGCAGATTTCTGATACTCTAGTAATAATAATAATAATATAATAATAAGCTATATTGTCAAAAAAGCAGTTGCAAACTGCGAATGACCACTTGGGGGGCAATAAACTAAGTTACTCATCTTAACCGGTCTGCACTGAAAAAACAACTTAAGCTGGGGTAACTAGTGTATAGGCTGCCAACCAGACAGACAACACATAAGCTTGCACAGCTAACATCCGTCTGTGATGAGGTGAATTTTCGTCCTTCTATATCACAACTTACAGCATTAGCTCTCACAGCTTAAGTAGCTAATCAACAAGATAAGAAGAGGTAACTTATAGTATGTTGCCAACCCATAAGCATGTAATGCTGATTCGGCGCTCTCACTCGACGACTCACCTGCATGCTTTCTTCTCTGTACGAATTTCTTGCAGATATTAATTTTTATAACAACTCCATTTTCCTGTTGGAATACAGGCTTATAGCACACGTTCCTTACATTGCTTAATCACAGATGTATAGCACACGTTCTTTTTCAACGTTCATCTTCAGGTATCCGACAGCAAAAGGTATTCGATCTAGGTTACTTGTCTTCTCAAGACGAGAGCGCTATCACTGGTCTTCTGCAGGCAGGTAATGGAATATTTTTTTATTCCCTTGTTTTAGTTTTTTAAATACACTTAAAATTTATTAAGTTGTACTTAAAACGATTCTTTATTTTAAGTATACTTAAAATTTATTCCTAATAGATTAATACTGTAGAGAATAACATTATTCAGAATAATTATTAGGTATGAGGCAACATTAACCTACAAAAATTCATAATATTATCAGAGTACATCTATTCAAAGTCGAGACAACATCGTAAATTTTCGTCGTCTCGACTTCAAGCTTCGGGCGATGCAACGTCGGGATGGCGTCGTTTAGTCGTAGTAATGAATCATTTTGTTGAGGTTAACAACTATTCATAGTCGTGAAAACCATGGCCGATTCGACTCCGTAAAAGAACTGAGCGAAAGCCGCGCCACCCATAGACGAAGCGCCCGCCGCCTCAGGAACCTCAGTCAACGAACCGAATGCATAGAAGGCAGCGCAGCCGAGTGTCATTTACCGGCAACTACGAACGAGATCGGCGGGGAGAAGTAAACAACTGTACTTGTAGCTATATCAGATTATTCAGAGGGACTAAGCTGTTGCTCGTATAACGCATAAGCTGTAGGAGTTGATGTAACATTCTTCCTTTTAGACAAAACAGTGTTAGCTTCCGTAGTGATAATAAATTGGTCTCGATTAGACGAAATCGTGTTTAGGGAAGCAACAACGTAAGCTGTGGCAGCTTCCGGTGCTGTGTGTCCGCTAGACAGCCAACACAGCTACCTTTAGGTTGAGCTATCCAACTTATTTTTTTTCCCGTGTGGTTGGGACGGAGACCCTCGTCAGGTACTCGTTTGACCGGTTAAACTGAGCTTCCCGTGAAAAAACGATTTCTGTTCAAAAAGAACCTACTGCTTCATGAGGTTATTTACGAATAATGAAGCAAATGAGAAGAAGTCATTGCAACTCATTTTACTGTACTGTTATGTACATGTACATACATAAACGAACACGAGAAAATGGATTCACAGAAAAATAGACATGTGTACAAATTGGTTCGTAGATCAATGGACAAAGCAAGAGGTGAATCAAATCGGTGAACTCCCTTCCCCTCCTCCATTCCTACACCACAACACACTAACTCGTTGCACTCCAATCGTCTCCCGTTTGGATTTCCAGGAACTTTGTTGGAAAAACCCGTCGAACGATGTTTGAGAGTCACTCTTCCTGCCTCAGATGTTTTTCTCTAAAAACAGAAAAGAGAAGAAAAATGTTCCACGGGATATGGGAGGGTTATTGCGAGAAGCAGTTCATCCGAGGCCGGTTAAGAGGGGTTCGATCGCACATCGATGCGTTGCGCATTGGAACTTGTACAATATTAGTTCTACTCTTAACTTAACGAGCGTCGCTTCGTAGTTTTAATTCGTCTCTGGCAATTTCAAGAAGTTTGATGTAGAGAAAGATAAAGAATTATTTTGGTAATGATTTAGGAAGAATAAAGTGTTTTTTTTTCAATCATAAATCAAATACAATGATGTGTTGGTATCTATGTTACCGGCAATGTAGGAAATTAAGGTAATGAGAACTATTCCTAGGCAATGTGAACAATGCCCGAAACAATTAGGTGAAGTAGGAAATATTAATCGCAATACCCACTTTGCATAGGCATTGTGCATATTTCGTAGGTATGGTCGACGTTGCCTAACAAAAGTGGCAAAAGTAGTAAAAAAATAAATAAAATATTTTAGTTTAAAATAAGACAAGCGTGATTATTTCTATAATTGCTCCGTATTTTTTCATAAATTACTGTACTGTCTAATGGAAGATTATGACAACACAGATTATATCACGAGGAAGATGTCACTGTATCCAACCACTATTTTTCCTAATGTTGACTCTTTAATATTTAAGTATTTATATAAAGAATATAACACATTTATGGGGAATTGATTCATAGAGCATCTGAACCGAATCTTCACTTAGCGCAACTTAACGCAATTTTTTTTCCACGTAATTAATCCTCAATTTTTGTAGAATAAGCACAGTATTCAGTTTCGGGGGATGAAGGGGGATAAGGGCATTTTTGGCCGTTTTTGATCGTTTGTAGGCCACAGTGCACCGTTGCCCTCATCCTACTTGATAAAAATGCTGTTGAGCAGTATACTTCGCAGAAAATGAGGGAAATTCTGTTTATGAATACACGGTTCTTATCACTTATTTGGAACTTTACTTCAGACTGAATTACTCAAGTCGCACTCTCGCTCAACAACGAACGTGTCTTGTTCTCGAACACAAAACTCGTTAATATTCATCGTCGTGTCAACCACTCTTTCAAAAAATGTCATTTTCATTACGGAATCTTTCATATGTGTTAAGGAATCTATCATATGTGAAACACTGATTTTATTCTTATTTTACTTTTATACTTTTTTAACAGATGTCCTTTTTACTCTCGAATGATTTGAAGAAAGTAGCGTGTTGTCTGGAGTATTACGTAACTGAGGTTCTCAGAATCCATTACCAACGAACTTCTAGAGCTGAGCGACCGCATGTGGGTTCGAGTCAAAAGAATCGCACGTCATAACTCTATTTCTACCCGATCTCACATAAATGGACTGATAATTTTCCAAAGTTTATTTGCAAACACATTGATAACGGGTCTTATATAAGAAAATAATTTATTATCGAAAATAAATCACTTGTTGAAGTAGATCAGTTTTTTCACTTGTAAATTCCTACATTCCTTTGTAAAGTGTGTTTCGAAAGAGGTCGCCAGGCAAAATCTGAAGAGATCGCACTTCACGCGGAATCTGGTGCGCGTCTTCAGTCTGCGAGTTGTTCACTGCAGATGCACTCCATGGCGGGACATGCATTACGAATAGTTCATATTAATCGCTTTTAAATAAATTTTTGTCACGAATTAGATTATCGTCGCTAACTATTATTTATGAAACTACAACGAAAACTAATTTAAGGAATTATATCCACGTTGACTGAAGTCAAGTTGTCAACTCTTCCCGAAACTTGAGAATATTCTCCAAAAGTGTTCCAAATTATTAATTATTTGCAATACTGATTTCTACTGTCGGACTTCGACTGGATATTTTGTGAATTTAAAACTCGATAATACATTTAGATTATTGCTCAACTCTTTATTTGACGAGGATCACATTATTTTCAGTTTCCGGTTCAACAGTATTTTCCACAGTGTTTGTGGCTCTATTCTATGAAATGCAGCGTAAAGCATGAAAATCTAAATTGCGTTGCTATTTTCATTCGCTGTGTTTTAGTTGTGTCAGTAGTCGCTATGTGAAGCAGTTAGGATATCAAGAAAACTTTCTCCATATAACCCCGTAGCAATTTAAAGTCAAATAATTCAAAATGTTGCGCTGTATAAAGCAAGGGTGGCACTTCAGTAATTCGGTCTTAACAAACAAGACCGTTTCATAAATATAAATGCAGAGAAGTGTTAAGATATTTAATTCCTTGAATAAAGGTTTACAAGAGTTTCGGGGGTGAGATTTACAAATTATCCGAACTATCCTCTTCTGAATTCTGAAAGTTTGAATACTCTGACCGGAATTACCCCAGAAGGTAATGCCGTAACGTAAATGGGAGTACACGTTTACAAAATATACGCAACGGGAAGTACGTGGCCTAACTACGTTAACTAAGTTTCGGAATGCGTAACACAATTTGCTTAATTGGGAATTAAGATTGTCAACGTGACAATTCCATTTGAGGTTATCTTGAATATGGAGACCTAAGAATTTTGTATTCGTAACAGTTTTTAATTGTGTTCCGTTTAAAGAAAGAGAAGTCTGGGGTAAGGGTACAACAATTCATCAATGTATAGGGAATGGTTGAATCTACCGCTTCAAACATTTTGAGGGAAGGTAATTATGAACCTAGTCGCTTTGACGGAAATAAACACTTTCAATGTAAACAAAAAAGACGATTAGACTTTTCGACGATTTGACTGATAACACCTGGCAGATCTACGTTTCATAAAATGACATTCACTAATCACGGAAAATGTTTATAAACTTTATTAAAATATATTGACAATGCAATGTCGCCATATTTTCAGTAGAAATCATTGAAGAATGAAGAGGGATTATCTCGAATAAAAAATGGGAAGGATCCTTAAATGTACACGAATGAATTCCTGGCTTATCAGCGAGTAACTCACATTGACACACCTGTTGAACATTGCGAAACATGAAAAGAAACATCGCATTCAACATGATGTGTGACACATTTAGTGAGTGTTTAATGTAAATTTTAAAATATTCATTACATTTCATGTAACGCATTTAATAATTTGGATATGAGCTGAAAATGCGATTAAAAGCTTACATAAACATTTCAAAATGAATATTCACGAGGCGGGTGTATCTGTTCAACGGACGTTGCATTCATTGAGATTTAGGTGTAAAGAACAAAACCCGATTCAAATATCAAGGGCGGTGAATGTAACTCGAACTAAAAACAGAGTATTTATTAACCACTAATAGCAAAGTAAGAGCCTGAAATTCATAAATGGTATAGCTCGAAAATATATTTTTGTAACAATATCCTGCAGTTGTTAAGTTGTTGTTTAACCTAATCTAACCTAACCTAACCTAAATGAGAGAAGAAGGTGGGATAACTTCATAAAACGATAGTGGGTGAAACGCTTATTCTTTATAGTGTCTAAGCTAAAAGATACTACACAATAATGAGATATGTTTAATTCGTATTTAATACGTTTTGTGAGCTCTCGTCGCTGTAACGCTGGACTGACGTCACACAGTGGGCCGAATCTCGTCCATTATAAACATAGCACCTATTTATACATTCATCTCTATGGAATCGTTCCAAACGAACAGAAAACCGAAGAAAATGTATGTGGGTAATGTTTAAACGTCGAAAATGTTGTAACCGATATCACAAGAGTTCAGCAGTTTTTGCGTTAATGACTCTGTATCTTATTGAGTGAAGCTACTTTCTCTCTCTGCTTCTTACTCTTTCGTTTAAAGTTTCGGTTGGAAACTTTTTTCAAATCATCTTTGAATCTGAAAAATTAGCCTTGAACAAACATTTAATTTAAAATATTATTGTAAATAAATAAATATAAATAAACTTTATTGTCAAAAAAGTAGTTGCAAACTGCTTATAGACACGTGGGGAATAATAAACTATGTTATTCTCCAGAAACAAGCAAGGGACCATCCCATCAATTCCGATCAAGTGTCCTAGGGTAGTGGCGGATTTAATATTTACAAAAGAAATTATTTAATAAATACGTACTGCTATAAATATATATTTTTAAAAATGTAGATATTAGTGCAGTAAAAATTCTAGATTAATACAACATGAGAATTAATGTCATTCCCGTCCAAAGAAAAATCCGCCACTACCCGGAGGAAAACCGGAGGAAAACCCGGGCCAGGATGACAGTGGCTACAGAGATAATGTACACAACCAAAGTGCCAAGGTTGCGTACACTTAGAATACAAACTATTATAAAACAAAAAGGAGCAAAATCAACACATGTCAAAAAGGAATTTAATCAATATCTAGAGTACTATAACAATGTCGTGATAGAGTATAACAGATATTAAAATCACTTACATCATCCGAAGTCATACGGAAAACAATAATTATTAGGAAACTGAAACTCTCATTATTGGCGACAAGGTAACTAAATTGAATTTGAAGTCTACTATCATAACTGCACCATTGCATTTACACACGGTTTTAAAGTCTCCTACAAATAACTATAATATCTTTTGAGGTTCTGCCTCGAGAGCGGCTCATTTCGCCCTCAAACTATCCAAGAAACCCAGTGTGACTGGTGACGTCACAGACATAATGCCCTTCTACATAACGATGGATATACAATGTATTATCTCATTTGTCCAAAACATTTTGAACCTCCTTTCCTCAATATTCATATTACATCCCGATTCCTTGGACTATGTGATTATCCCGAAGTTTTCAAATTTTATTACAACGAGTTTTATATAGACATGTTCTTTTGACAGAGTTTGAAGAGCGGAAAATGCGAAAAATATTCGAATTGTAATGAAATATCTTGTTCTAAATTATATAATAGCATTTGAATCATTGTATTATGAAGATGCAATAAAGAAAATAATCGTCTTAGAAAATTCGTGACTTCCTATTATTTTCCGCTGCGTTCGCTGCTCTACAGGGGAAGCGTACTCTAAGCTGAGGAACTTTGTCAGATATACTGTCAAAATTGTAACTACTGATAAAGTTATAATTTAGTCAAGTGTACATTCACTATCAAAAAAGCAGTTACAAAGTGCGAGGAGGACAATGAACTACTTTTATTTTCCGGGAAGAAGCCAGCAAGGGACCATCCCATCAGTTCCGATCAAAGGGCGGATTCACTATCCTGCGCCCCGTGTCAATAATCGCAACATGTATCCTCTCAGATGAACAAATATAGTTCGCTACGTGTTTTTGTGTGTGGGGCTTTAGGGATCGCCAACATCGAGGTCATTAGAGCCCATGCAAGTAGGGAAAAATGCAGTTTCGCACCATAGAGAGGAGCCGTAGTGACTCTTCCCCGTGTGTGGGACTCGCCGAATATCTCGACCATACCCACTAAAAAACCCTCCTGAAATTAACAAATTTCTAAATACAAAGATGAAAGAAAGGAAAACAGAATACCAATCATTATATCACAAAAAAGGAAAACAATTTCTAAATATTATATTTTCTAATTACAGAAACGAACCATGAAAAGAAAGAAG
>NNCF01129345.1:290098-302194 GCA_002313205.1 Laupala kohalensis
CAGTAAAGATGAAAAGGGAATGCAAATATTACTTGTTATAATACCTAAGTAATATTTTATAGTTTAAAAATATTATTCACAAATACCAATTGATATAATTTAATTTTCCCAAAAGAAGAAGTAACAATTAAAATCATTCAAAACTCGAGATTGTTATTAATAATAAAAGCATAATTGAAAGTGCTGCCCCTAGTCGTGATGTTAGTAGGACTACATATGAACCTGCCTCTATCCGAAGTAAAATAAACCCGGATCACGAAATGACCAGGGAAATAGCCTTGAAACGGTTGTGTACCTTGAGTGCAGAAATATATAAAGTGTTACGAATAATACGAAATAATAACCTACAAGAAAATAATTGTAATTTAGTAAGTTAGTATTTAGAGTAGCATAGCAATCATCTTCATCTACGTAAAATTGTATGTCCTTCATTATGGCCAAATATTTCATTAACATTTTAGGAGAAGAACTAAGCACTGATTAGAATAACGTATTTAGATTAGTAAATATCTTTGGTTAATGTTTTTTCATAGAAAGTGTTAAACAGTTATTATTAATTTGTCTCACAAACATCTAAGCAACTATTACATGTCATTGAAATTTGTAACCATTTATACCAAACCTCTAAGTTTTACTAGCCTTCAAGCTAAAATTACCGATTCTTATTAAAAATAATCATTAACAGTTTAAATGTACAAAATCTAAAATTTATTCCTCAATTTGTATCACTGAACGTGAAACTGAACTGAACTATCAATTTGCATCACCCGGCATAAAAAATGTTCAGAGTATATTTGTTCTAATTTACGACTTGGTGCCAAGTGTTCCTTTATTTCGTTCTAACCAAACTACCGATCATTACATCTCGGTGCCTCTCCGCGTCTGCAGTGGGAACTCCTGCACTGACGTCCCCTCATCTTCGCTAAAATACTACGTGTGAGTCTCTTTAAGGATTTCGTAAACGATCCATCAACAGCACACAATTAAATCAAAACTAACAATATAAAGTGATTGACTCATTAATGAACGCAAAAACTATTGAAGAACAAAAATTGAAATATTGCAAATTGCGTATGACCACGTGGAGGACAAGAAACTAATTTTCTCTCCGGAAGCGAGCAAGGGACCATCCCATCAATTCCGATCAATAATGATAAAACGTTGCATTTTTATTGTATATGCTCAATGGTAATGGATTTTAGGGACTTCGTTTTTAAAAGGGTGTATTGGGTGAAATGTAATTAAGAATTTTCGCTATTTTCACCGTCTAACGAAGTAATTGAACTGTGCCTGCAGTACTGTGGGGTGGATTGAGTAGCTCCACAGTGCTGTTGCCGGTCCCAAGTCCGGATAAGAGAGGAGGGTGGGGTGTCGGACCTGCGCTCCATCGTCTGTAAAAAAAATATAAAGTGCAAAACATCCCCACAATAAGCCTCGGAAAAGTGAGCAAACTAGACGACTGAAGTTAAGAAAATGGAAAATGAGTAAAAAAAATTGAAAGTGCAAGATAGGAAAAGGTGGAAGGCTATTGTGGAGGAAGCCAAAACGATGAGATAAGTCGTTGTAGCGCTGTTAAAGAACGAAGTAATTGAGATATATCTCGACATTGTTACTTTCTATATCGAGAAATATCATCTTCGCTTTTTCGATGTTTGATTTATAGAGGATTCAACGGGGTAGAAATGTTTTCCCTATTTTTTTTGTCGTAACTTCTAACCGCTATATACAGCACGACCTACAATAGAACTCATCTTAACCGGTCTGGTCGGGTCCTGGTTGGTTAATTCGAGGTTGCTGCCTACACCTCTGCACTTCTGCACCCATCCTGACCCGGGTTTTTCTCCGTTTTTCCTTCGGGTAGAGGCGGATTTCTTATACAGGTTCTCTAGGCTTTGTCTAGCGGCGTGTTTATTGTAACAATAAATCGTGAATTTAGTGTTATTTCAATTCTTATGATTTTTAAACACTTTACTCGGAATAATCTATAGTTCGATAATAACTTGTACATGTAAATTTACAAACATATTTGCGTTAAATTACAAACATATTGACATTGTATTAGTATTATAACTCGTAGCTAACTTTTTATCTTTTCTAGGAACTTTTGCAGAATTTTTTTGAATCCGCCTCTGCCTTAGGGCCGTTGATCGGAATTGATGGAATACGTCCCTTGCTTGCTTCCGGAGAGTAAATTAGTTTATTGTCCTCCTTGTGGTCATAAGCAGTTTGTACTGTTTTTTACAATAAATTTATTATTATTATTATTGAAAAATAGTTATCCTGAAATATTAACTTCCACTTCGAAGACTTTGCAACTGACACATTGACTGATCAAAACAAGGCGTCTCCAAGATAATCTTTCTTTTCGCGAACGTTTTTCACTGTAAAACATACGGAAAGGCTGTTCAACAATTTGTACGCAGAATCAACTGACCAATCAAAATACTACTACGAATTTTTCAATATTTGAATTTTAAGAAAGCGAAAGAGCGAAGCGAGAGTTGTAAATGAAGTTGGAACGAGCTTTTTCCTGAAATAGGCATTCCACTGTATTCGCAGTGCATTCACTGTCAATTCTCAAGTTTGGTTTCGATGCATCAATTATTTCGTGAGTTATGCGAGTCAACACAATTTTCAACATACATTCGCAGTCACATACGACATTTTACATCATCGCCAAATGTTTTTACTATTTTCGAAACTAGTAAAGTTCTGAAAGATCACGAATTCTTCGTCGACCGTTTACTATCCTTCTCTTATACATTCTGTATAATTTAAAACTGGAAACTTATCTGGCATAATTAATTTTGTATATTTTTCTTCAATTGGGGAAATAGCTGGAAAAGAATCGTATTGTAATAAGCTCGAGAATTATCCAATGTTACGAAATCTTAGAGTTCTTAAAGGGTTACTTTGTAACGTGTTATAGGGGCTCATGGGTTGTGCATGGCTGCAAGAACGCCGCGCAGCTAATTGAACCCGGGTTTATTCCTCCCCTCATGTTAATTCCCGTGTATTCTCTTTGGTCCGTGTTTTTACGACATGAAGCACCACTTAAGCGAACTTCTTAAATTGTGTACTTACTTACAAATTTAATGCAGCACATCTATTAATTTTAATGAAGTGGTTTTTGCGCATTTAATGAAGTACTTTTCGTAATTTGATGTCCTCTTCAATGTCCTCTTGTTTCTCCCTCCCTTGCGACGGCGAGGGATTAGAGGGAGGCAGCTAATCCTATACTATTAAGCCAGCAATAAATGTATGTACGACCTTCTAGATATTATTTTCAAGTACTGCTGATTCAATGTTGATAAAATTCATAGAATAGTAGTATTTTGAATGAAAAAAACATTTTAACGCGGTCTCATTTCAGGGAAAGATCGTTTTAGAACGTTTTAAACATTAAAAATTACGTTTATTACGGATTCAAAGTATGGATTCGCTTATTGTTCACACTGTGAATGAGTAAATGAAATAGTAATAGCATCGAAAGCAAATGAAATTCAGGATGTGCGAAATAAAACTGGTCCGGAAAAGAATTGTAATCCTGACACGAAATTGACCCTAGTTAATGAACATGAGAACTGCCCTTTACAGAATATACCGAAAATAACTACTGGCGACGTCTATACCACAAACAGTCGCTGTCGCGTGTCTGCACCTTGTCACGAGTGCGTGAGGACAGTGAGAAGAGACAGTAAAATCTCCGGGCCTCTTCGATCACCTGCGATTCAAATTGAAGACTCAAATAATCCTCACGCACTGGAAGAGCTACTGCAGAACCTTATGAACGCCACATTCTACATTATTTATTGGAACAATCGCAAACATTACAGAATTGTTATATGATCCAGAAATAAAAACGTTGTCCATCCTAAGACTCCTTAACTAATTGCATTTCGTTTTCTGTTTGTGCCTCTGTTCTTTGAGCTGCACAACTTGGCCGCACTAGTCGTCGCCCATCACTGCCACCTATCATCCCTTCGGTGAGACGTATGCTTCCAATTTTGCTGAGATATGTCATGAAAGCTTCATATTTACTTTCTAGCTTATTGTGGTCGTTAGTATGTCGTATTTTCGATATTCTCCAAAGTAACAAGCCCGTTCCGGTGCGTATAAAGAAAGGTCAATCCCATAACTGGCGATCCGTGTATTCTTCGTCCCCTCCACCTTCGTTTCGACCAAATGTACCTTCGTTTCGAAATACCATGGAAGAAAACTTTAGTTAGATTACGATTGAAAAATAAGAAAATATTATGGAACTATTATTAAATTATATTGAGTGGATTCGTGGCAAATATATTTTAAACTATGTTTCTTCAATTTCTTTTCTTTCTCGTGGTAGTAATTTTTGTCAACAGCGAGCATCAATCCCTACTCACGACGCAATTATAATCGTGTTGGGTGTAAACTATTTCTTTACTCTAAGGGGATAAAATATTGCATTGTTGTATTTGTAAATGGGAAATGTAGCTACATGTAGCGATAGGAGGTAGGAGGGTAGAATGGTAGGAGTATAGGTGGGCCGCTTAGCTGGGTTTACCAACAACTTGGCCCGTGTGGAGGGGGTTAGTTAGTAATAGTAAGAGACAGTAAGGGCTGTAGGAGGTGAATAGAGAAAGGAACGTTGGGTTTTTCAGTAGTCACAGCTATATGAACTGTGACATTAATGTGAAAAGCTAGAAATTTTCTGACCACATCGGGAATCGAACCCGGGATGACTAGGTGAAGAGCGACAACACCAACACCTGCGCCACCGGTGGGGCTGGATATAATATGAGCAGATTTCATTTGCTGAGAAAGGAAAGGATATTTTCCTGAACGCCAATGAGTTTGTAGTGAGTTGTTTTGTACTGACCTTACATCCATAAATGTTGTAACGATTCACGAGAATGTTATCACTAACTTCGTCTTACATCTTGGAACCATTGCACATGAAAACAACAATTATAATAATGAACCTCTGGGATATATTTATTTCCTTCTTCTTTATAAAATAAATAGTTCTATCAAAATACTCATAAATGCACTTCGTTCTTTAATTTAGTGAAATTATTTTAAAAAATTGACAAAGCGCAGAAATAATCTTTTCATAAATGGATTTTTACGGATACGAGGACTTTAAGAAACGCTGTAAAAACTGTTACGTAACTCAAGGACGAAGAGAGGGAGAACGCTGTTCGTAATAATTACGTAAGACGAAGTCGCACACAACGAATCAAACAGCGAATCAACTTTCGCAAAATTGATCGTGAAATCTCACCACAAGTTGCAAATCATTGTGCGCGCAAGTGGAGGAATGGGTGGAAAGAGGTGTTTCGTGAAGTCAAAATCCCGATATGCGCCTAGAGAGGTGTGTCACATTTGTTCACTGGCGAGAACATAGATAGAAAAGACGGTGATAAAGAAAAATACAATTCTGACATAGTGAACTGTGCCAAAGGCAAGTGGATGAATGAATACGATAAGAAAATAAGTAAAATGAAGAGATATTGCTATCGAGAGCCTCGTAATGACTCTGTTTGCAGCCGATACGCTTTGTGTTTGCCAGAACCGAATAAAGCGACAAAGTAAAAGAAAGGAGTAGGATATTGAGAAGTAAGTTAAACACAAGTGTACCCAGACCTAAGGTAACTATTTCGGGAAATTTTATTTCTATTTAGCACCTACGTCTTTTAATTGTTTACCTGATTGTATTAAAACTATTAACGTAAAAAAGGAAGTTTTTAAAATCAACCAAGAGCATTTACAGAATTAGGAAAATGTGGACCTATTTTATTATTAGGTGGAGTAGCAAAATTCTCATGTGTGTGCTCAGTGTCTTGTATGTTAAATGTAGGATTGGAAGTAGGAAGCCTGAAATTATTTCAATATTTTGTATGTTCGAGTTATTGTTAATTTTTGCTTATGTGAATAATTCCTTAAATTTAAGTTTTTATTTTATTATGATTTTCAGTATTTAGCTCAATTATGACAGTCTCTAAAGCATATAGTCGTTTACGACAGATCTAGTTATAGAATTAGAAAGAGAGAGAAAATATTTAAGTCGATGAGACTCTGTCTTCTGTTGATTGTTGCGTCAAATTTGCCTCTCACCGACCCCAACACGACTCTATCCTCGGGATGTAAACTCTATTAATCCAAGAAAGGTGTTGAGGTAGTTTCAGTTAGTATTATGTTGAGATAAAATCTTGTAATTATTATCTTTGAACTTAAAAAATTGCATTAACAATTCACTCGTTCAAATGAAAGAGAAAATGGGTAAACGACGTACGATTTGTATCGTGTTTTTTTTAAATAATAGGGACTTTAGGGCTCGCCAACGTCTACGTCATTAGAGCCCTTGATATAGCGGTGAAGGAGCAACGATCACGAGAAAGTTGAAGGAAAAGGGAGAAATTAAATATAGAGATGTTTGAGGATTTCAAAGAGATAGAAGAATTAAGAGATGTAATAAAACAAGAAATCATGATATAAGATACTCTGAACATTGAAACATGGAGAAAATATTCAGAGTGGAGACGTTGACGGAAGCTAAGTGCAAATAGCGCAGACGTTAAAAGAAAAGAGAAAGGATCTTGAACGGAGCCCTCTGATGGTCACGTTAAGAGATGCGGCAGTTACGGTATTGCGGGTACTAGGCATAATTACCACAAGCTTGGGGCGGAAAACTTCGAGGAACGGCGTTGTGTACATATTGCTATATAATTAATCCTCTCCATAACAATTCCCGTATTCGTAGTTCCTAATTAAAGGAGATTCTCAAAATTAAGACATCCAGAATTACTTCCAGCCCACAATGTAGCAGTATATACTCGTATTATCAGAACAAGTTGGATGAACTGTTGCCAAATATTTGGATCAGACAAATGTATCTCATTAAAAACTATGTTACCTGTGGTTCAGTGAGTGGAGCGCTGATTTGTCGACGGGGTTCGATCCCTGGTGGGGTGGGGATTGTTGAAAATGAAAACCGGGTCTATCTTGGGATCTATCCTCCGTCAGCCCTTTGCGTACCTTCGAGGTCTGTGACGGGACAGTCAGGTTTTGACCTATACATGCTGGTGCTTTAATGTATTTATTCATCCACTCACCATTCATTCCAGAATAATTCTCAGCTCATTAAACGATTCGCTTGTTCAAACATCACGAAGGTGACGTTACATTCCAAAAATATTTCGCGTCTAATTTCTAAAAGTGTAAATATTTAATATGTGATGTAATAAGTAAAATGAGATATTGAACATTGTCTACGTATCAGAAGAAATTATAAAATCTGATATTCACCAAAATGTTAGATTTATAATTTATTATAAAAATATTGACAGACACGTATGGTTGCATTTTAAAATCAAAATTGCATCAAATATCGAAATCAACATTGCATTTCTTCCTTTAACTTATCTAAAAAAACATGTCAAAAAATACACAGAATTTCAAAAAAGTTCGTGCGTGGAAGACGAGGGCGCACTATTTTTTTTATTTCCTTTTGGAGCGACTACACGACTCGAACCGACCTTCAGTGGGGAAGTGTCCCAGGCCGATCTAGGGTTGCGCATTTGGGATTCAGAGGCAGATCGAGGGACGTACCCCTTCCCCAAATCTCCAATCCTGAACCACCCTCTAACTTTCCCCCTTCTACCACATCATTCATGTCAGTGAGTAAATGTTCATTTCAGTTTTAATAGTATTATCAAGTTTTATTATTTGTAAGTTGTACTACACCAATTTTGTCCCAGATGCTGCCCATTCAAACCCCAGAACCAGTGTATAATAGATGCGGGGAGATGATTTTTTTTTTCAATCTTCATAAAGTTTTCTCTTATTTTAAAGTGTTTTTTACACTCCACAATGAAGTAAAGTAAATGAATAGCCTTGGAATTGTTTGTTGAATTTAGACAGACATTTTTAATAAAATCATTAACACAAAATCAAATTTTAAGTCACATTCTTAATAATAATAAATTTTATTGTCAAAAAACAGTACAAACTGCGTATGACCACGTGGAGGACAATAAACTAATTTACTCTCCGGAAGCAAGCAAGGGACATATTCCATCAATTCCGATCAAGGGGCCTAAGGCAGAGGCGGATTCAAAAAAAATTAGCAAAAGTTCCTAGATAAGATGAAAAGTTAGCTGCGAGTTATAAAACTAATAGAATGTCAATATGTTTGTAATTTTACGCAAAAAATTACATGTACAAGTTATTATCGAAGAAAATATTTAGAAAATATCAAGAAAATATTTCAACATAAAACTAAAGCTTCGAGTAAACATTGACGTTTCAATTAGCTTTCGAACACTTTTGACTATTTCATATTCGCATTGTATTACATCAGAATGAACATTGCTTCGGAGCCATAGAATACGCTAATACTTGAATTGTAGACAACAAAAATATAATGTTAATATTGATCTTTTTCATAATCCTATTTGTGACCGGAGAACTACTAATATGAGTAAACCGCCCCCCCCCCCCCCCCCGTGTATACGTAGAATAGACAACAGTAGGAATGTTGGCAATGATGACACAAATATGGAAATATTTTTATTCCTATTCGAACATTTAAAACAAAAATAATTGTAGTTGGAGCCTTTCGCATTTACTTATTAATATAATGCATTGTAATGGATAGTGACTGTTAAGAAAAATAATACATTTCAAGACCGTTTCAACACATATATTACATTCGGCTAACGTTTCACTGTGTTGAGACCTCGTCAGAGCTGTTATATTGAAATTTTGAAAAGGTATAACACAAATTAAAACTTGTACTTTAAGAATTGTATCCATACAACACGAAACACTCTTTCGTAAGAACCAGTGCAAAGAGAATGTATGTCCTCCAACCTTGCCTGACGAATTTGTATATTAATATTCAACATTGTGAACATTTTAATCCATGTTATACCTTTTAAACAGTATATTGCAACAGTTCTAACGAGGTTCCAACAGAATATAATTTTTCCTCGTGACCACTATACATTACATTGTATTAAAACCTAAGTATTGACAAACCCATACATTGGATTTAATATGGTTGAATTATAAACGAAAACCGAGGTAATCTCTCAATTAGTTTGTAAGATAGTCAATATACATCATATGAATATCACTTAAGTATGGATGATAAATATAAGTATGAAGGAGAATACGGGATATAGTTAACCTTTTAAGAACTTTCTTTTACTGAACCTACAGCAATGTGGAATAAAACTTCTAGTTGTGTTGTCACTACCTCTATTCGTCGCACTGTCCTCACTCTCCCTACAACTCCTTTATCAGCTCAGGAAAAAAAACTTAACGATGCGAACTGACAATTTTCAGAGACTGTTGTTTTTGTATTCAAAACGGATTTTTTAATTTTTCATTCTTAATAGGTGCAAAGGGGTGGAATGTTTTCGCGTATTAGTCGTCACAGCCAACGGCGTGATGTACTGCTCTCCATGTATTTTATGATCTATAGCAGAGAGGTATCTTTCCTTCTTACGTAAACGGAAGGACTGTTAATTCAGTTATTTTAAGTACATTTTATGGAAAGTTCGATCTTTCTATTTCAAACTGTTTGTTTCGTTGACCTGAATGTCTGAACCAGAGAGATACGAACATGAAGATACTTCTATGGAAAGAGATAAGCAAAGAATTTTCCCAAATTCCGATGTTTAAGATATGATTGAGAGTAAAAGGTGCTTTTTCGAATTTTCGCTAAATATCACGGACTCATTCAGATATCCCCAGAGCTTTGAACGCAAATGTGCTGTTCTCGTGAACGCTAAATTAAAAGGAAGGGAGATCGTCGTATTGCACCAATGAAACCTCCCCTATGAAGTCGANCTCGCGTATTAGTCGTCACAGCCAACGGCGTGATGTACTGCTCTCGATGTATTTTATGATCTATAGCAGAGAGGTATCTTTGCTTCTTACGTAAACGTAAGGACTGTTAATTCAGTTATTTTAAGTACATTTTATGGAAAGTTCGATCTTTCTATTTCAAACTGTTTCGTTGACCTGAATGTCTGAACCAGAGAGATACGAACATGAAGATACTTCTATGGAAAGAGATAAGCAAAGAATTTTCCCAAATTCCGATGTTTAAGATATGATTGAGAGTAAAAGGTGCTTTTTCGAATTTTCGCTAAATATCACGGACTCATTCAGATATCCCCAGAGCTTTGAACGCAAATGTGCTGTTCTCGTGAACGCTAAATTAAAAGGAAGGGAGATCGTCGTATTGCACCAATGAAACCTCCCCTATGAAGTCGAGGAAGTTGAGGCTAGTGAAGTAATAGAGAACAAGATCCAGAAAACTCGAAATGATAAATAATATGATTCCCTTTTCAATTAGCATAGTTTCCATGTATGATACGGAGGGTACTCAAAAGATTTGCGGGGTAGAGGAGATACTATAGTTTTACCGATAAACAAAGCCTTTTCTACAAAGTCTTGTCACGAATTCCTGAAAATATTATCACACAAGTTGAAGCAACGAACAGATGGATCTCTACCATACAAAATGTTGTAGACGTACTTCTGCAATTAGATAGTTTCATAGTTGGTGTAATAATTCATCATTAAAGCATCGTTTTAGTTGCTTATTTAAGCTTTAAATTAAGCTCATTTTAAATACAGAAATAACACCGGTATACTTTTAATATTAATAAATAAGCAAGAATAAAGAGATAAATCAACTGATAAGCTCAAACGTAAAACTATTGTTAATGTAGAAAAACCTTTTCTATTTTTTCGAATATAGACCTGTTGATGGATACCAAGAATCCGGAATGTTGGAATGTCGAAAATATTGTTTTCTATTGATCAATCAGCGAGAATATTATCTTGATAACAGTGGCACGTACATGGGATAGTTCTTACCGTGGTTTTCGAGCCAAATACGAATAGGTGCCTGTACGCAACCCGCTACACTCCCCCGCTCTCTATTGATGAACTTGCACAAGGAATGCATCGAAGTGAGATATGTGCATAGGTCGAGGAAATGATTTCGATAAAATTCGTATGTGATAGAGCATGTAAGTTGACATGGAGTTTTTAAGGAAGAGGGGTTGAAAAGAAAAGAATATGTATATAAAGGAAATGATGGAGAGAGGAATGTATGTGGTTCAAGATAAAAAAGAGTATGTAGCAATGAAAGATGTATACGAGTATTTCAGAGATTAAGTGGCAAAATTAGTAGAGATAAGGGATATATTAAAGAGAGGAAAATAGAGAATCGTGGAGGACGAGAGAGTGGTAGGAACGAAGTGGGATATGGAGTGAGACGAAAGATTTATGAGACGGAAGGCGAAATCCTAAAGGGCAGAAAATGACTATTAAATAGTGAATAGTGATAATGACAGTGAAGAGCGCATGGGTAACCACAACGGCTAAGGGGTATGTTAAAGTATCATGTAAAAAGGACCTTGTAATAACATTGTATATAGACAAGGTAACCATATAGTAGAAGTCGAATAAATAAAGGAATGAATGGATGTGGTGTGGCGCAGTGGTCTACTGGCGGTCGGCACATGGCCACGGCGCGACGTACACTGTCCGCTCAAGCCACCGTCACGTGTTCTTGCATGTCTTCTGCATTCATCAGAAGATAGTTGATTTTTTTAAATGAACACAGAGCGAAAGATCCGAGGCCTCGCATTACTTCGCATCCTTTCACAAAACGAGGTGGGAATATTTACAAAGACAGTTTCCGTTTTCGTAAGAACTCGAAATGTCATCTCCAACTTAACATAAATTAAATTGAAATTCCGTAATTTTTAAACAAAACGCGATAGAAATATACTTCACTCAAGTTTTACTCAGACTGAAAACTTGTACATAAGATTTTAGATGCTAATTTCCCTTTCACACTTATGGAAAAGAAGCGTTAGGTCTTTAATATTTGCTGCTTGATGTACATTTTAGTAAAAAAATCTACTTGTTTCGTGCGAACAAAATAAACATAAAAAGCTTTAGCCGAGTCATGCCCGGAAATCCCGTCGCGGGATCCATAAGACCAAGTCTCGGTCCTATTGAGGCGTATTCTGAAAGCCTTGTAACGTAACGCAGAGAAAACGTAACCCAAGAGAAAAATTCTGGAGT